>JANJGK010004863.1:0-40000 GCA_039081455.1 Macrobrachium rosenbergii
AGCATCCTACGAAACGAAGCTACTTTACACTTTTCTTCGCTATAAATTTAGTTCCGCATTGAAAGTCCGAATTATGTTTAAACCACTACTGGTATTTAAAAAAAAAAAAAAAAAAAAAATCGTTTATCTTTAGCTCCAGGTACAATGAAACGCTGAGCAATTGTGTTTATAATCCGAGAACATTTCCCCTTTAAATATGTTAGATATGTGTTGGGGTTGTGGGTGGGATTTGGCTTTAAGTCTTGTTCTATGTCTTTATGAAATCCTTTGCCTTCTTGAAATTCATTTGATGCTGGGTCGGGAAGTAGGGTAAAATTCATTGGTATGCTAGTCGCTAGGTGCCTCCCAGGGAGGAACCTCAGGTATGTAGTACTTAGCTTCCACCTTTTCTATGACTTGTGCGGTGGAATTGCTAACCCCCTGGCCGCTCACTCGAAAGTTTTTTTTATTTTTTTTTTTTTTTATCGAACGGGTTCTCCCCACAATTAAAAGTTAGATGATGAAGTGAGAGTTACTTGGTAATACTTACACTAACCCGCCATTCTTCGTAGGCACCACTTATTCACAGTAAATTTAGTTAAATAACTGAAAATATGACATGAAAAGCTGAGTACCTATACATGGGATTATACCAGGATTTTTAGTATGTTATATATAAATGAATAGAAATCCGTTACTTACATAAGTGCATAAAAAATTTAATTTTAGAGCAAGCAACTTTTCATAGTGCATATCTTCAAATAAGTCTCAGAAATTTGGGAAAGTGTCGAGCCATATGTTCGTTAACGATAAATAAATGCAATTGGTATATAGTTAATTCCTTTCTCGATAAAATGAATGTAAAGTGAAAAAGAAATAAGCATTTTCATTAACTTATATTTACTAAAAGTCAAAAGTATGATTCCACTTAAAATGTAAAATACTTACTCATTGTAATCCAAATTACTTACTTTTGATCGCAAAAACTTCAACCCATTTATGCCCACCCCCACCCAAAAATAAAGTTTTGCGACCCATATTCTTTTTACATAGGCTATATGATAGATATCAGTTTGATAAACAATAAACTAGACTCAGAATCCCATAGACGGCACAGTTTAGGAGAAAAGGGAAAAAAATCAATGTTGCGAAAACGCAACCGTCGGCATCGTAGCCGTCACAGACTCGCGGAAATGCCACGGTGGGAATAGAGGTCGTTATGCGTCAGTGATTAACAAACATTGTACGAGTTGTCAGTTCTATACTTCTTATAAACCAAGGCCAAATAGCATTCAGGCTTCTTAATAAGGGGATTTTTAAACTCTTTGGGTAGCAGGAAAATTGATCCAGTACTGTACTCAATTTCGCATCCAATCTGTTGCAGTTTTCTAATTTTATCAAGAATAGGGTGAATTATAATTGAACATAACTCTCTTGTTTTAGGATAGAAACTTAGAGTAATAGATAGCCTATTCATAAATGTTGCCTCTTAGACAGAGAATCCACTTGCACGAAGAGTGATATGCAATGTGAATGAAAGGATATAATGTGAACACATATACATCAGTATATTTTCATTTATTAAGGTAAGAGAGGAGCACTTCACGAGCAGTGGAATGTTTCATTTAGTGCAGATGTAAACAGTCTGGGTTTTGGATTGCTTGCACCTGCGAGTTCTGTCTCCCTTAATTATATTACGACAAGATGAGCATTCAGGAGCGTTCCCTACAGCATAACCAAGTGCAGGTAACCTTTATCTCCTTGGATTTAATGGTGCAATACCATACGTTATAGACCCATGTTTGACCAAAGAACGTGTAAACTTATAAATCTTCTTTATATCCTCCTGCTCTACCTAACAACCAAACATAATTCATGCAGGCAATTCATGAAGTGAGAGAAAACAAGGCAATACCTCTTCTTTCTCCTGATAGCAATTCGATATTTGCTTATGTTTTTGTCTGCTGTCTCTCCCCCATTTGTAAATTATATTTGCTAATCAGAGAGGGCTTGGTTACTGTTATTTCCATTTTTTTTCGAAGAGTTCTAGTTACAGCATGACATATTTTATGAATCTCTTTCTGAGGTTTCACGAAAGAGAAGTAACTGTCAAAGTACAGGTTGAGTCTTACTCCCTGATACTCAGAGTCAAATGTATCAAGAAAGCTTATAATCACTGATTCCCCTACACCAAAAGTCTATTTATATTTATTTCATGAAGAACCTGGATGCTCATCTTGATCTTAGTATATACATCCAGAAGATATGCATATTCCAGTGGAGTGGCCATTGCCCATCCTTTGTGTCCCAAACGAATTGGTTTTCCTCTTATAAACCTAGTACGATAATGTATCATTGATTTGTCAGTAGAGACACTGGTATGGCCAAAGAACAACCCATAACCAATGAAACGCTTATTAAGAAGGTTCAAACGAGGCCTCGCCTTTGCACAATTATCATGCGTTGAAAATTCTGTTGTTAGCCGGATGGAAATATCTAACTGTCTGTTAGATTTATTTCTAGTACTGAAGTAGCAAACAATGCATTCCGGACATCATGATCCTATGGCCAATACATTGCCGCTAGAGAACTGATAATAAAATCCCGAAGAAAATTCTCATCTCTGTGCAGAATAGTTGAAAATTGTAGTTCGCCTTTTGCATCGCTTACAAAACAGTTTCCACTGTTTAGAAAGTTTATTCTTTCTTTGAAGGTTTCCTAGGTATTTTAGTTCTATTACGAAAAATAAGGTGAGGTATTTGGACGCAAAATAACCACATAATGATAACTTGTTCAAGTAAAAGTAATCTTACCATTGCTCTTTTTAACTTCATATGGAATCTTTTGGTATCTTCGATAATAGTTTGAATAGTTGCTCAATCGCAAGATTTTTTTTCTAGGAAAGATACTCAAAATGCATTGCATTACCAAAATACCTTACATCATTATGCAGTACGCAATTGTACACTATCCCTCTTGTTATAGCGGGAATTTTGTAATTGTTAACAGAAATGGTATATCAAAATGTGAAAAGGTTATAGAAAAAAGTTTTATATTTAACCAAAACCAGAATAATCTTTTTACCATATTCCCATCGTTGCATTTTCGCAACATTCAATTATCTTGGTATTTGAAACAATATTTGAGACACTAGTAATTTAGATGGCAATATCTTTAAAAAAACCAGTTCAAAGACATAATATTCACATGTATTTATTAGCCATGAGAGTCGGTTAGACACTTTAAGATGAAAATTTAAATGACCGTTTATTATCTTATTCTTTTCGAAAATAGGTGGAAGACTTTCCTACTTGAAAATGGTTCATTTGCCATCAAATATCTTATAGTTTATGCATCTAACATTCTTCTTCACTAAGGATAAAAGTGCTTTGAAAACAGGAAAAGAATGATTGATAATATTGTTTTTACTATTTGTAAAAATATTAACAGCCATGAAGACTTAAGTCAGCCTTATCTTACACAAACTTTTAGACCGGAGCAGTCACAACCACTGCTACTTCTTGTAACACAAGAAGCATAAGGAGGTCAGGTTTTTGGAGGTTCATACACTGCGCAGGCAGCTCATTCTGTTCACTGTGAAACGTTTGACTCAATTGTTTTTAATAACTTTTAACACTTAATTCATTATAGTAGTAGTGCTATGGAATAAGAAGTAAGACCCAGTCACCTCTGCCATAAGGAGTGCTAATAGGTTGGGATATTAATATACTAATTCACAAAAGAAGAGATGCTGATTTTGAATTGTGCATCTTCGTTGGGATTAAATGCCAGTGGCATTCATACCCTAGTAACTGTAGAATTCAGGGGAGAAAAACAATACCACCTTGGCTCTGAAATCACCAAAAAGCCAGGGACATAGGAATTACAGACCCATGTAGTCCACTAGACTCTTCTCTCAGTCTACGACTCTCATTGTTGCACCACCCAAGCTCTCATTCTTTGCTGATATTTTTTTTCGTTTACATTTATGACCTTGCTCTCCTAACATTTACTCTGGCTTTTTCCTCTTACAGACATTTCCAAACTATTTCATTAGTTATGCAGTTTCTTCACTCTTCCCAATCAGCACTATTATTTGCAACATAAACCTTCAGAAGCCATTTTTCTTTCAAACATTCTTGCAAATATATCTAAGGTCCTATCTCTCATCATAATAGCACTGCATCCATAAAGTAATTGAAAAGCTCGGAGACATAAATAATTTTTTGTCTAAGCCTACTTTTATAAAAAGCCATATTGCAATAATGGTTCACTTTTATCATGAAATCTTTTAAATGCTCCCAACGAATTATTTATAATACCATACTTCTTCAGCAGCCTCCACATTATCTCATTATCGATTCCATCAAGTTTTTCTAGATCTGGGTCTGTGTATGTCTTAATAAATAAGACACAAATAACCTATCATTATGTGATCCACGTTACCTTCAGTATAGCTTACACCCAAAAGGAATTGTTCAGTAAGTCACTTACAGAGACCAAGTTTCAAATGTATTCCGCCGACCATTTATCTGCTAAAAAGATATCTATGAGGAGTATGTAAAATCCCATGATGCTGACATAGGAACTAGGAAAGCGGTTTGGAGGTTGTAGAAAGTTAGGAAGAAGGTATAAAAACAATAAACATTAGGCTTATATATATGTGTGTGTGTGTATATATACATATATATATATATATATATATATATATATATATATATATATATATATATATATATATATATATATATATATATATATATATATATATATATATATATATATATATATATATATATATATATATATATATATATATATATATATATATATATATATATATATATATATATATATATATATATATATATATATATATATATATATATATATATATATATATATATATATATATATATATATATATATATATATATATATATATATATATATATATATATATATATGTGTGAATATTTTCCTAAATGTAAATGTTAATGAACTTTGATATTTGAATGATGATATTTTGGTAACTGCTTGTGATGGAATATAAGCCCCTTAGCAAAATCGACTAGCACAGATTTGATAAAAATATGTGCATGCTGACTTCTGTTTGAGTCAAATGCATGTGTTCTCACTACTCTTTGAAACGACCTCCCTTTCTTCTCACACGAAAATATTTTAAGAACATCTTATGAATGGCTTTATTCTTGTAGGCTTGGGATTGCCTCATCAATGACATTTCGATTTAATGATATATACCCGACAGAGCAATAAACACACGCGTTTGGTGTTTTCTTCTATTCTTCGCTCTTTCTCTTTCCCCACAAGCTGCGACTCTCAGCAGTCAACTAAAAGTTAGGTACCTAACCAACTACTAAGGTCAAGAGAGGCATACTGAATTGCAGGGAACGCGTCATTGTCGTCATTCCACATCCAGTTCGAGAAACCGAAATGGGCCCCTCCTTTTGTGTGTGTGTGTGCGCGTGTGTTTCAGAGAAAGGGAGTCTGTCCAGTGAACTGAATCAGGTAGTAGCAATTCTCATTTAAGGTTAAGTTTGTATTTTCAAAAACTAAACGAAATATTTGCAATATTTGTGTCTGGCGACTCATTACTACACAAATATTTGTCAATTGTTTCACTTCGGTTTATGCTTGATTTTCTTCACAGTGCTTTCATCACTATATGTTTTCTGTACTGATGCTCGAGTAATTATTATACTATAATTGTGGCTAGTGAGTCAGAAAATACCATAATCATTTCCTGGCAACCTAACTTTCAAAGACCGGAAACGCTGTTCACTTGTAGGTTATCAGGAAACTCTAGTGGAGAACTCTGATTGGTATCCGTGGCCACAGTTATTGTCTTGTTCATTCATTTTCATTCGTCTAAATTGTTACCCTAATTATTTTTTTTTTATTGATTGCTAATGTAAGTATACATGTTTTTTTTCTCTCTCTCTCTCTCCTTTCGTAGTTGAATCAAATTCTTCCGCCTGCCAACAAACTCCAATTAATCATTGACTAACATTTTTCTACGTTCAATTAATTGCCGAATTTCTTCCTACATCTCTCCAAAGGAAATTTGCAATTTCGGGTCATGATATTTTTCCTTTAATTTTGGGGATTACTGTCATCAAATAAAACAAAGAAGGAAAAGAAGATCGCTATATCTCGGGTAGTTCTCCCTTATTTTATTTGAATGGGCAATACTCTTACTCCCTTTTAATTGCTAAATTGTACCATTTTATGAAGAAGTATGTACACACACACATATCACATATATGTATGTATGTATATATATATATATATATATATATATATATATATATATATATATATATATATATATATATATATATATATATATATATATATATATATATATATATATACATGCACACACACACACACACACACACACACACACACACACACACACACATATATATATATATATATATATATATATATATATATATATATATATATATATATATATATATATATATATATATATATATATATATATATATATATATATATATACATATATATATATATATATATATATATATATATATATATATATATATATATATATATATATATATATATATATATATATATATATATATATATTATATACATATATACACACACACAAATCAATTACTATATGAAGATTACTGACAAAAGAAGGAATTTTTTCTATGTTCCTCGGCTTTTATTGCAAAAGTTGTCTGCCATTATTGCTTTCTTGTATATTCTCCTGCATCTTCAGGACATAAGTTTCGAGATGATCTCACGCTTAGGTGGGAATGGGAAAATGAATAGTGCCTGTGCAATGGATTCCGGGACAAATCTTCAGAAGAAGCCATTATTGTCACTGTATTTTTATGAGGAAGAAGCTGAGTGGTCTCTGCAATTACTTACAAATATCTTTTCTAGGTTTCTTGCTTTTTCTTGGAATTAAAGAAGGTCTTGTCTTCCTTGCCTAGTGTTGATTTTGGGACTGAGTGCGCATGCGTGCACATATGTGTGACAGGTGTGCCGTGATTTTCCATTACCGATACCCAACCTAATTACATTTTCCTTTCAGAAGTAAGTTTCCCGATGAGAGAGAGAGAGAGAGAGAGAGAGAGAGAGAGAGAGAGAGAGAGAGAGAGAGAGAGAGAGAGAGAGCGGGATTGCGTTCCTAAGTTGAAATCTCATTCGCTCTACACATATGTTTATCATATATTTGGACATTTAATTTTTCCTAATGTTATTTCAACATTGCACATAATAATCTTTGATGCACCAAGAGAGAAAAAAAGGAAACGTATATCTCGAAAGGTCACGGTCTATATCTCAAATAAACATTTAGCTCTAATGTCCGTCGGATAATCCTTAGAAGTGATAAATTTTCTCTGAAATATACTCTCATCACTGCTCCTAACCCTCATAGGCTATATAATCTCACTTTGAGTTAATTTAGCGAATAATCATAAGAGTATCTGAAATAAATTAGTATTACAGTCTTTATTTTCACTGGCTATTGAAAGAATAGTGGTAACTGGACTTTGGATCACTCTTAGGCAGTTCATCTTAGCACAATGAAATTGGTCTCCAATCAGCCAAAGCACTCCCATCAGTACCTTTCGGTATGAGAGTGACCAATGCAGTAAGTACCCTGACTCTTGGAGAGAGTTTTCATTTCCATAATATTTTCAAGCAACAATTTTAGTTCATGCTTAATATCTTCCCAAAATACCTTATAAATTCTACTGAGATCCCGTCTATACCAGGGCATTTATTGTTAGCGATGGGACGAATAACACGTATCAATCTGAAAGATATATCATTATGGAATTTATCATTATCAGAATCTATCATTTTTTCTACAAACTGTATAAAAAAGTTTTGCATAGGTACATCATAAATGTTTTTTTCGGTAATGTTTTCGGCAATACCTAAGCACATAATGTTCATTGGCCTGGCTATTTGTAAGAACATTACCTTCATCGGGAATCGGAATTATGTTTCGTTCTCAGACTATTTCTGTCATGACCTTTTTACTATTTACTGCCTTTTGCCGCCCAAGTAGGTAAGAGGAGGCTTTTCCCCTTCAATCTTGTCTTTAATTCTCGATCGTATTTTAACCCCTTCTAATATCTGAGGTTTTAAATTGTTTAGCCTGTCATTGAGAATACTAATGTCTACATAATCTGCATTTCCTGACACATTAAGTTTCATGTATTGTATCCCTAGTTTTGCTTCGAAATAATTGATGACTCCAGACTTCTGCCTACTAATTCTTTTACCTTCTCTGACAAAGAATTTTTTTATTTCTGGTTTCACCAAATCATTCCACCAGTTACTGATCCGATAGAAATTTCTTTTAGGTGTTTGCAAAACGGTCCACCAACTCCTAAACTTTTCTTTAATTCCCAATACTAATTTTTGGATTAATCTTATCTTTGCACTTAACAGCAGAATGATCAGAAAATGACACTTGAAATTACATTGTTTTTGAGCATCTGACAGTACAATCAATGCGCGAACTATAGTTTGAGCATACGTAATTATACTTGGGTTGCCCGTTATGCAAAAACCATACATCATTAAATCTAAAGGTCCTAATTAATCTGAGAAGTGATTTTGACACGTTTGACTCATTTTTATTATAATTGTCTCTAGGACTTAAAAGGCAGTTCCAATCACCTCCCTTAATAATATGGCTATTATCATACCGTAAATAGCAGGGCAATTCCTTCCTTGTCAAAAAGCTCTTCCCGTTCCTTTGTTTGATCATGACGTGAGGGGCATAAAATAATGTTAACAATGCAAATCTTACTACCGTTCACCTTACCGTGTACAGAACATGTTCTAGATTCTCCACTTCTTTCAACATGCTTTATTACAAAATATTATACCGGTCTGGCAAAAACTCTAAATCTTTAACATTATGTTCTTGGACTAAACGAATGTCTATTTTGTTGAAGGTGTTGAATGAATGTAATATATCTTGTTTCAGTGAATCATTAATACCGTTGACATTAAGGGTGGACATCCTAATGAATGTTAGTTATTTTGAAATTTTCTTTTACACTTTTTTGTTGCATTTTTACATGGCTTTCGCCTTTTGTTTACCTGCCTGTTTTCTACAATGCTTAAATTACAGTCCGATTTATCGGTCACTGTAGTTTCATCATCGTTATTACATTTTTGACTGCTGGTATTTCATTTTCTATCCAGCAACAACTTTCTCGTTCTGTCATCGTGTCTTTTGCACCTTTAGAATAATTGGAACTATTAAAGGATGGTAACAATAAATCATCTGATGGATTTTGTACATCATCTTGACCTCTGGAGGAGATGATTGAGCTAAATAAATCTTGATTTATGGGATACGTTGTGTCGGTGTTACTTCTGTCTTCGTCAGTGTTATCTTCAAAATGCCTTGATTCTTCCACGACGTCACAAGATCTCATATCATTGCCACTAGGTAAAGCTTCAGCAGGATTAGTGTCCGGTTAACAAGTAAGCGTCTCCCCGGATATTATGCCGTAGGTTGCAACAAGAGGTACTGCATCAGAATCAGTAGTTCGCTGTTCGTTGTTGCAGCTTGCATTCAGTACGTCTGTCCCACCATTATGTCCTAAGGCCCCATTTATAGGGGTCACTGCGTTTACTTCAGATACATTTGGAGTAGTATCCGTGTCATCATGCAGGTCAATCAAATGGCAATCTTCATCATCGTTTCAGATTCCGCTTGCACGGTTGGTTGGTCGTTAGTTACTGAGTCGCTTCCGACATCGACAAGACGATCAAGTGTAGAAGTGTTTTGTTGCATACTTTCACAAGTTCGAACGTCCACTGGGTACTGGTGGCTTACTGGTATTTCGCTTCTTTTATTTTGTTGTTGGCCAGATAACTGAGGGAAATCTACTTCACTAATGATACTTAGTCTTTGTGTAACTCCAACTTCACATTCATTAGCCCACAAAGCCTACATGTTTTCGTCTGTCCTTTATAGTATATGCAAATGTAAACCTTGGCGCATTCAACATATAAAGGGAATCTGTCGATTAATATCCATTGAAACCGTTCTGACACAATTATCAATTCCTTTGTATCTTCCCTGACTTCGAGTGTTCTTCCTCACATAACTCACTGTGCCATATCTGGATTTCGCCTGGTTTTCCCTAATTCTGCAATGCCCTTAGTTTCACCATCTTCTATTTGTAAGGTGTCATCAAGAATTAAGGGACTACCATCTTCATAAATAGCACCCACTAAGTATCTAACACCTATGGTATTAAATCTTTTCAACCTTGACGCAGTAATTATGGATTCACAGAAAATGGAAGAGTCACTGTCTTTGATTTTCACTGGACACAAAAGACTGCGCCGTCGCCAGCTTTACCACAGCTAAAGTTGGCCGCTGAAACGCCTAGAGCATAGCCTGAGGTCATATGATTATCCCGGGCAGGAAACCTGAACAAAGAGTCCTGTGTTTGTACAATTAAATAATGCTAAGTTCACATTCCTACTTTACTTTAGGGAAGGGCAAAACAGTCACTACATGTTCACACACCTGTGGGTACTCTCAAAAAGCCTTCGGTGACCTAAAAGTCGTATAAAACTCATGCTTTTTTGACAGAAACCACAGTACAACCTGTCCCTCTGCCGAGTGCTTTTCCAACCCTATCACACTTCAAAATATGAGAATTTTGAATGAGGCGAAAACATAGAACATAACTCTCAAAGCTAAAACTATTAACCTGAAAACAAGTAGTAAAATTAAGTTGCTTATACAAGATTATGGTCAGTATAAAATAGCCGTATTTTTATCTTTCACCCATGCTAAATTACGCTTATAAAAAACTTTTTTGCATGAATAATTCAAGAGGATTGTAAATAGAAATTAATTTATTTTGCACGTAAGTAAATCCCTTGGTAAAGAGATTATTCACTAAGCTTTGATGTCAGCTCGGTAATTAAACTCAAAATGCGATCGCCGATTGCCAAATGCAACTTATTTTTTCTTTCACTTTCTCAACTTTTTATCTTACTTATTTTGAAAAAAAAAAAATGTATGGGTTAATCCCTAATGATCCTATCTTATAATATCTATTTTTTCCTAGAAGCCTTTCCCTTCCCTTTAATAAAGTTACATATTGAAATATAGACAGCACTAAGGAGTAAACTAGTAAAATGTGAAAAATACAAAAATGGAGATAACAAGGTATTGATGAAATTATACCGTTTTATTCTGCTCACTTCTGCTTCAGCGTAGATAACCTGTTAATAGAGTGATGATAATTGATATAAAAATGTTCGCATCAGTCTTATCATATACATGTAACACTTGAAAATATTTTTCTCTATCTCCCTCTCAGACACACATGCGCTCGCGCGCGTGGCCGTAACTAAACTCCGCATTCTTTTCTCTCATAATGAACAATATCAGCATTTTCCTAAACCTGTCCTCAGTATCATTTTTCACAGTAACGTGATGATGATGATAACAATGAATTCTAAAGATCATGAATACAAGGATTCTAAAATGATACATTCCGTTTTACTCTTTCAAGCCTCTCACTTTAAAGACTTAACTTCAATTAAGAATGATTAGCACTTCGATCTTATGGACTTCTCTTTAGCAGGAAAATATAGTCATATATTACAAGAACCGTCAAAATATGTAAAATACTGAAATGAAACACTGACCAGACAACCAAACTGAAGTAGTTCTACTTACAGTATTTGTAAGGAAAGCAAATCAGATTTGCAAAACATTCGAAAACGGATTATGCAGCAGAAAATATTCTATTTCTGTAAATTATTTGGTGAAAATGCAGCAAATCTCTAGTAATACAATGCTATACAGTGGAAGCGCAAAAGACAGATGGGTTGAGGGAATAATGATCCCCGATTTTTTTTTCTAGAGTAATTGATTATAAACTTTTACTCATACATTTCTATTCAAATCAGAAGCGATGAAACACGGTTTTTCGGCAATACCTTTTTACCAAAGCATCGGATAAAGGTGAAAGTTGGCAAGTGTATATTTTACAACTCTACCTAATTTTTACAAGTAATATTTAGTACCTAAGTTCAACAGTTCTGGTACATATCAGAGTAAACGTGCGTTTCCTATGCCAGAGCCATCAAAATCGTAGGCAAGGGTTTTGAACACAATAATGACATTAACATATGACGTCATGAGGCTCCACCTACAGTGAAGAGAAGTTTACATATGGGGAAACGTCTCTTCACTGTGGCTCTGCCCACTTGCTGATGACATACTCACTAATTAATATTAGTACCCATCCTAGGTTTCAGCGATATCAATGATGTCGAGCTTTCTCAATA
This sequence comes from Macrobrachium rosenbergii, assembly GCA_039081455.1. Taxonomy (NCBI): domain Eukaryota; kingdom Metazoa; phylum Arthropoda; class Malacostraca; order Decapoda; family Palaemonidae; genus Macrobrachium; species Macrobrachium rosenbergii. The sequence continues at coordinate 12,343 of JANJGK010004863.1, forward strand.
ATTTTATTATTATTATTATTATTATTATTATTATTATTATTATTATTATTATTATTAATTATATATTTTTGTTTAGAGGTTTCATCGCATCTTCCACAGTAGTTGTTGGGGCTAAGTTGTTAGCTTGGAATTCTTCAATTTTCTTGATATTAGTATTGTTTCTACTTTACAAATAATTCAATGTATGTCATTCATCCACATAATGAACCAGTCTATAGTTCATTTGTTAGATTTACATCTATTCAGGGCGCGAATACAAAAACACAATCCGTTTTGTTTTACCTCAGGATTCGATACTATAGCCTTCTATTTGCAGTAAGTCAGGAGCGGTCACTAGAAGTAGAATTCAAATGAATAGCAATGATACCTCAGTTCCCTCAATTGTTAGAGGTGTAAAGATCAACGCCATTGTTTTCTTTCAGTTAATGTAACCCATTGCTAATTTTCTCTGTCCTGCAGATTTAACTATCCAAGACCGAAGTCTTTATTTGGCCAGATACAGAACATGTGCAGAGACCTTTGACAAAAAAAAGAAAAGAAAAAGCTAAAGCTTGATTTAAATGTTACACTGAAACACCAGAGCCGGCTCATTCGTCAGGGACGGCAGAGACAATAACAATATCCAAAGGATTTTACCCTGTTCACGAAGAGCAGAAATCATGGGCCATGGAAGCGGGCTTTCTGAGTCTATACAAGCCAGTTTGCTCCTATCACAGAAATATTAAGAAATATTAAGAATAAACTAATTTAGCTATGTTCCAGATTTCAGTCATAGGTAATCTGTAATACAGATTAGCTGATATTCAGTAAACCATTTCAAGAGAATTGGTTCAAGCACACTTATTATTTTCTGGAACAGGCAGAATATCATACATATTTACATTCAATGAGAAAACAGAACAGCTACCTGGACAATAATATTAATTCCTGTTACTCTTGCGTGAAATGGAAGTTTTCGAAGAGGAAGTTATCATATAATCTGGAAAACAGGTATGAGGCTGCTGTCAACATATATAGTTACTCTCTTGCACGGGTAACTGAGCAACAACGGAGCTGTTTACTGATTAACATACACCATTACAAGTAAGTACAAGCTAGAAAAGATGCACGTTAAATTTTCAGACTATTAATGTTTAGTATGTTGTTTATCAGGTTTTTTATCATGAGTCATAATGGAGGTTCTTTTCTCTTCATACTAAATTGTTTTATCACTTGACTATGAGGAGGTGTAGTAATTGATCACTACTTAGCTTCCTTATTCTTCTTCACCTGTTGTAATTTTAATCTTGGCACGTTCCAGCCAGGACATCTTATAGTGCGGCATTGCATCAATAAAAGAATTTAATTTTACACCTGTGAACTCCGGGAATGCCCTTTTTCTTTTTTGGACACATAATAATTTAGTATTCTCTCACTGGATACATATTAAGAGACAGACCACTGGTAAAATCTGCACAGGAAATGATGCTCATAATGATCATTACACGAGCATTTCTGCCCTGCCTTTCGGAAAGGAATTATTGGATTAAAAGATATTATCATTGCAGAATTCCAATTCATAATGCAAAAATATTACGAGAGAGAGAGAGAGAGAGAGAGAGAGAGAGAGAGAGAGAGAGAGAGATTCCTGTCATTTTAAGGATCACTGCCGAAGACAATTTTCATGGGTCTCGAATTGAAATCGTTTCCTGTAATGGAAGTTCCTCGCGCCATTTCCTAAACTGATTTGGGTTTCTTGATTGTCTCTTGTTTCTTTTCTTACATTGAAATTTAAAAATGAACATGGAAATTATTTAATCTTTCATAACTCTATTGTCATTTTCATCGAAATTATTTCGTTGGAATATATCTTATTCTATTGACAGCTTCTTCAGGAAAAAATATATGGCCTCTGCATGCCAAGAGAACCAAAGATTCCACTGATCAGCAATTAGGCGTAAGAAATCACGCATGGCAATGCGGCTGTACTACATGGCTATACTGAAAAACGTGTGAATTCCATTTTGATGACACTTACTAAGTCTCGTAAATAACGGTGTGTTAAAATATATCAGCTGCATTATGGCCGACATTCAGATATTCCTAGAGGAACTGATAATCCACCTTGATACATTGCATAGGTCTAAGACGGTCTCTTAGGATGTCCTGGTTCAGAGACTCATTATATCCTGTAATGTCTTTTAGTGCAGCAGAAAAAAAAAATCACTTAAATATTTCAGTTAACGATACAAGCATGATATTTGGTATATATCCTCTCCATGGGTCACTTTTTGAAAATCACTGGGTGTCCACTCAGAATTCCAAAATAGCTGCCGTTTTTTTTCAAGATGGCGGCGCTAGTCAAGTTTTTAACATGGGTCTCATGTGCCTCTGGTCACGTTGTTATGCATTTGCTTTGGCTATACACATTTTAGGCAGAGTCACCAAGCAAAAGAAAATTGTATCATGTTAAAGATTTCATATAGCATATATAAAGAAAGATAGCATCCAATATGGCAGCCAAAAAACCTTAAATAATCACGTTTCAGGATTCAGTAGGCATGGGAAATGCCTTCCTGTTCAATATAATAGGTTGCAAGTCTATATACATTTAGGTGGTGGTTTTATCATTAGTTTTGGTTTAAAAGAGTGAATGTAAGCGCACAACCAAGGCACATTAATGACTTTACTGCTGTGTAACTCAGCATGGGGTTCAGTGTCAACTAATCTTGCTTTACTTACGCCTAAATTGACAGGAGGTGAAAGCGCGAGAGACGAGCCAAGGGTAATTGGAGCTCTACATGGTTTGTTCATGTACTTCCTGGTAAAGATCACATGGGGCTCGAATGGCATTGGATGAATGATCGGGCCAGTTTCAGAGTGACTGAACCTAGTTGTATCCCATACATCAATGTGCATATCAGATAAAGGTGGTAAAAAGGATAGCCCCTGGGCCTTAGTCAAGACAATGCAGACTTGTCTGCAATAGACTCCAAAGATGTAGCTCATCCTAGCTCAGTTGAACTTGTTCATACTCATTTAGAGAAAGGAAAGTCCCAGTACAAGGAATTTATGAAAGACTTGGCTGATAATACAACCTCATTCTATGAGCCCATTAAGAAGAACAGGCTTGACATCTCTCAAAATAAGTCTGTTACAGAACCATCAAAAAAGAAACAGCTGAAAGAAGAATGTCAGCTTTTCTCCAAGCTATTCATTTCTTGTCAAAGCAGGGAATGCAACCTGTAGGAATTCTTTAAGCATGAGAATCAGTTGTTCCCCGCATCTTTGAGTGAGGGGTGAAAAGATTTACAGCTGTCAGAAGTCCCAACTTACCTCCGTACTTGAGAAACACATCTCACTTCCCTACCAAAAGCCAGAGGCAGATGACATCATCATTGATGGTTCGGCTTTGGTCCATGCACTGCCACCCAAAAGATAGATCTAAGACTTTTGCAGACTATGCAGCCCTTGACTTTCTGCCAAGAATTAGTGCCTATGTTAATGCGTACAAGTCAATACATTGTCTATGTATAGTTCACCAAGCCTGAAAGCAGACACAAGGTCCTAAAGGGGACATGGGAGAAAATACAAAGTGACAGAAGAGAACATTATTTCAAACTGGCAAAACTTCTTGAGGCACAATGACAACAAGTCAGAGCTGTTACACTTCCTAGCAGACAAGATTGCTCAGATGTCCGCACCAAATTTGATTATTGTGACCAAGGGAACCCAAGTACTTTGCACTCACAAAGTGAGTCTGCTTGAACTGGACAAATGTTCTTATGAGGCAGACAGCCGCATTTTTGTCCATGATAGATATGCTGCAGGACAGGGGAGCAAGTCTATCATGGTCAAAGCCAATGACATAGGTGTCCTTGTCACTGGCCTGAGTGTGTTCCCAACTCTGCAAAGTAGGGGTCTGCAGCATCTGTGGCTCGTATTTGGCCAAGGACAGAGCCTTCGATGGATTGGCATTCACAACCTGTACAACAATGTTGGTTAAGAGAAGGCCAAAGGCACGCCATTCTTCCATGCATTTACAGGTTGTGATGCAGTCTCAGTCTTTAGAAATAAAGGAAAGAAAACAGTATGGCAGACATAGGACATTTTTCCAGAGGCCCCCAGAGTTTTTTTCCAAATTCATCAAATACCCACCAACCATCGAAGATGGTGATTTGAAAATTCTGGAGAAGTTTGTGGTCCTCAGGTATACCAGGTCAAGCACTGTTGACAATGTGGAGGAGGCCAGACTTGACTTGTTTGCCAGAAACCATATGAAGCCATCCCTTGAACCAGAGCAGCTCTGCTTCAACACACCAAACGTTCAGTATCAGACAGGTTGTGTGTGGGGTCAAGCAATTCTGTGCCAGCCAGAAGCGCAGAGTCCAGCTGACTGGGTTGGGAAAAGATTGGCGAAAACTGGAAAGTCTTCTGGACAGCCAACTCCCCCATTACAAAGAGTTTTGAACAGCTTACAAAATGTGGCTGCAAGCGTGGTTGCTGTGGCAGGTGCAAATGCTACAGGCTTGGGCTTACATGCACAACTTTGTGTAGCTGCAAACGTGAGGTGTAATCATAATGTGAGGTGTAACTATAATGTTGGAAATGATACTTCAGATACATCTGAATGAGAATTTCGTCACACTAAAGGGTGAACCATGCATCTTTAAAATCTTGCGTTCATTTCAGGCTTAAAAAAAGAAATTGAGACAGTGCTTGAACATAGATAAGGTACTTTGTTATCATACTCCATTAAAGCTTTGTGCTTGTATACACTTCAGTAGAATTATGGGGTCTCTTTCCAAGATGTAATATCGATAATAGCCCAATAGCAATGCTAGAAACAGACTCTTTGGCCTCATAAATTTCGGCATAGATAAACATTTTATGTCTCTATCTTTCTTAGTTGCAGAGTTATCAAGCAAAATATTTCATGACGACCATTTTGTACACCATCTTTATCACAATGGTAAATATAGTAGTAGTAGCTCTAGTGATATCTTCAATTAATTTTTCTACCCAGGAAGACATTACCTGAATAATGATTGATGTATTTATTTAATCAATGATTTACTCAAAGTATCAGAAATTGAAACGACTAGTGGCCATCTTGAAAAGTGGAATCCCAGATTTTTTAAAAGAGGGTGCTAAACTGAGCGCTTGAGTAAAATTTTTCATGCTGGTATCACAAACTGAAGGATTTTTCTATTTATCTGCTGCACTATTTAGAATAACTGGCAAACTGAAATAAGTAAAAAAGAAAAAAAATAGGAAAAATTAAACTTCTTTTATACTGGTTTCAAGAAATGCACAGTTCGAATGATTCTCAACAATAATTATTTTGCTTTTAATGCGGATAAAAGAAATAACACTACGTGTCAGTCTTTTTAAAGAGCTTTAGCCATTATTTGAAAATTATTTACAGAGAATACGTTTTTCAGACCGTTGTTATCCGTAATAACAGGTATTTTGTTTTCATAATTCAACTTATTTCAAAGAACCTGAAACAGTGAGCGTAAAAAGTTGTTAAGTTGGCTTCTTATTGAATTATTTCCAGCTTCATAGCGGTTGACCTTTATTTCAATAGTGTGGATGGCACAGAATTCTGCATATTTTTGTTTAGCCTTCTTTGAAGAAACAAGGTTTTCAACAAATTCAGGAGGAAACAGATTTTGATGCAAATGACATTTAGCCAATAGTGATCTACATTCCCATTCCATTTCACATCTTCTTTGGTCCTGTAATTGTCATCTTCGGCCTTTCCTTATTATTATTCTCTGGATAACATATAAAGGGAAGGATTAATTCCTTACTCTGACCATTCCTTGATTAACGCTATTGTCCCTTTTAGAGAGAAACTCCCGCAGATAGGATGCAATTGCCTGAGAGAAATCATCAATCGAAATGTAATAAACATTTATGGAAAAAGAATTACATTGTTTAATTAATGGAATGGAAACCGATTTATGGCAAGGAATGCCAGCTGAGAATCTGGTTCTATCTAAATATAATTGTTCTATGAAACATTACATGTGTAATTCTGTATAAGCAAGTTCATTTTACTACTCTTTCCCGGGTTAATAGTTTTAGCTTTGAGAGATGTTATGCTCCATGTTTTTGGCTCATTCCAACTTCTCATATTTTGAAGTGCGATAATCAGAACTAGATATAATTTATTTCTTGCTGATCACTTGATAGCTAGGAAGCCCCAGTGGTTTCTTGCCTTTTCTTCTTAGCTATAAAATCTTTAAAATGACCGACTTACCAAACTGGTCATTCAGGTAAATTTTCTGTCACAGAACTGAGTCTGTCCAGGTAATAAAGATATGTCGTCATTCCGCTTAAGGTATAGAGCAGATGCTATCGTTCAAAAGACTAAATAAAAGCCAAACATTCTTATTTCTCCATAGGTTTATGTTTCTTAGTTCAATAGTTATAACATACCAAAGAAGGGAATTTCACCACCTTACATAACCAGAAAAATATCTTTGAATCCCAGAAAACTCATTCTATTGCTTTTTGATTTCGCGCTTCATTTTATACTCTTGAAGAATCTTTTTCGAATACCTATCTAAGCATGAATTATTAGCGAGGACCACTGAGTCCTCTGTTTCGGTTTAGGGTCGGATTTAACCTTAATATGAAGCTGGTAGTTACGCTTGTAGGAGAGACGTGGCTTTTTATTATATTTTCATGCAGCAGCTGGGTGAAATTAACCTCAATAGTAGGTTGATGAACTTTTCATCCTTTCTCGGTAGTTAAAAATCTTTAAAAGTTTTGGACCAGGATCAAGGTATACCCATGAGATGCAATATATATATATATATATATATATATATATATATATATATATATATATATATATATATATATATATATATATATATATATATATATATATATATATATATATATATATATATATATATATATATATGTGTGTGTGTGTGTGTGTGTGTGTGTGTGTGTGTGTGTGTGTGTGTGTGTGTGTGTGTGTGTGTGTGTGTGTATATGTCCCCAGGGAATACAAAAAGGTTGGGAGGTCAAAGAACGGTCAATGGATTAACATTTAAATCTACTTACTGGTGATTCTCTTTATTCTTTCTTACAAATCCTTCGGGAACATATATGTTTTATTACAATTTCAAAAGAAAACAATCCTTGGCTTATATTTAGATTATTCTGCCAGATCAACTGAATCATAACGGACTCCAACAAATTCCGGGAAAAGGTTTCATTACTTTGTAATATTACATTGCTTTTTGTTCAATTTATTCTGCGGGAATTTTCACTTAGATGCAAAAATAGAGCATTTATTATTGTCTGACCTGTTCTTATTGAATTTTTGTTTTGTTTTATCTGGTATTTAATTCTTTACTGGTCTGGCCTAAGTAAAATAAACCACAATCCATGCAAGGAACCTTGTATGCAATATTGCTATCTTTTTGGCGGCTATTTTTTGTAAGCTTGTTTTTTATATCATTATATGTGAAGGATACATTTGTATTAAACATTTTCAAAAAAGGTTTTACAGCTTCAAATCCAATAAAATGTGGCAAACAACGAGTATAAGCACGCTTCTTTTTTCTTTACACTTTTTCATAGAAGGTCTTTATAGCTTTATTGTAAAAAATATCCATAATGTGGGTTGGATAGCATAGATCTCTTCCGATTTTTCTGATGTTCTTGAATTCTTGATCTAAAAACTCAGGACTGACTATTCGCAAATCTCAAATAAACAGTGGTGAAAAAGCTGAAATTTCAATATTTATATGATGCCCTGAATAATACTGTACGTACGTAAAATTATTTGTCTTTTTCCTATAAATACTAAATTGACAATTAAAAGCTTCCCTTTTAATATAAATGTCCAAAAAAGGTAAACATTCATTTTTTTCTAACTCGAGTGTAAATTTAATAGAAGGGACTTGATCATTTAGTTGAGCCAATATGTTATTTACATCCAAATCTTGGGTATGATTGCTAAAACACCATCCCTGTAACGGTAACATGTTACAGGAAAATGGAAAATTTCGGAGATGTAAAGGCGTTCAAAAAATTCCATATACAAATTTGCAAGAACAGTTGAAAGTGGGTTTCCCATTGCCATACCAAATGCATGTTTAAAAAAGTCCCCATTGGAAATAAATTTACAATCACATTTGCATAATCTTATTAATTCTGTGAACCGGCTAATTGTTAATGGCAAATCAAGTTTATGCAATTCATCTTTAAGGTATTCCAGCATCGAGTTGATGGGCACTTTAGTGAATAAGGAACATACGTCAAAACTTATCAACAGTGAATCTCGATTGACTGTAATACCATTGATTTTGTCGGTCAAATCTAAAGAATTAATCAGATGGGTACCAGAAATAGTTCTTAGCAATGGTGACAATAATTTTGTTAGATATTTTGAAAGCTTGTAAGCTAAGGAACCAACAGAACTAATTATTGGACTCATAGGGTTATTTTCTTTATGTGTTTTCAATAACCCATATAGATACGACAAGGAAGGTGAATCCGTTGAAAACTAATCTGAGGCCTTTGCTGTTTTTCAGGATTCTTATTAATTTACTATTGAAAGATTTTATTACTTCTTCTGAGGGATTCTTATTTAGTTTTAGGTAAGTATTATTATCACTTAATCCTTCCATTTTTAATATATATATATATATATATATATATATATATATATATATATATATATATATATATATATATATATATATATATATATATATATAGCGTCATCTCTTAATACCTTTGAAAAACTCAGTAACCTTTCCCAACAACAGTATGACATATTAAAAGGGCTCATATATGCAGCAATGACATTTCCATATGAAATGAATTTCCCAACAAGCTATAGAAATCCCTTGGCTGAGTTAAAAGGGATAAAAGCACACACACACACACACACACACACACACACACACACACATATATATATATATATATATATATATATATATATATATATATATATATATATATATATATATATATATATATATATATATATATATATATATATATATATATATGATTTTATCCCTTTTCAACTCAGCCAAGGCATTTGTATAACTTCCCGGGAAATTCATTTCTTATGGAAATGTCATTTATGCATATATGAGCCCTTTTAATATGTCATGCTATTGTTGGGAAAGGTTACTGAGTTTTTCAAAGGTATTAATAGATGACGCTATAGATAATGTAGTAGCCTTAGTTAAAATTACAAATGATAAACCATAACCTAAAGTGCATATAACATCTTCACTAATACTTTTTCTTGATAAATTCACTACACAGTCTTTTCTCATTTTTTTCCTTTAATGGCATTTTATATTAACAAGCTGAAGGGATGGCCACGAGATCACCATTGGGTCCAATTTTCGGGAACATCTTTATGTGCCACCTGGAGGAGCGTATAATGGAAGAATGTTTCATGAGGTTTCGCCCTCTATTTTATCAGAGATACGTTGACGACACTTTCGCCCTATTTCGTTATGAATGTCATGCTGAGTCCTTTCGGGAGTTCGTCAACCGGCAGCATCAAAACAAGGTTTACTATGGAGAGGGAGGTAAATAACAGGCTTCTCTTCCTTGATCTTATTAATTCCAGAGGTGAATCAGGTTTTTAAACAGGTGCGTATAGAAAAAAGACATTTACTAGTTTGAGAATTAATTCTTATAGTTTTTTCTTTAATTTTAAACTATACTCTATATTAACCCTCCTCCACAGGGCTTATACTCTCTCATCAAGGTGGATGAGCTTCCACGACGAAATATCTTTTTAATGAAATATTTCACTAATAACTGTTTTACTTCATGACTATTTTCAGATCGCTAAACAAATTGCTAATAGAGAAATTGACTCAGCTAACACCTATATCTACTGTACCGAAACTGAAGATGTAACAAGTTTCCTATTCGAGCATGGTGTTACTTTTAGGAGAAAATATACGTCCATTATTCAAAAGGTTTGCCTGCTCTAAAATTTGAAAATTACTCCAAAAATCCCTTAACAGTTGTGTCCCTGTTCAGAGTCAAAGATCGACTCAGTTCTCTGCTTTCGTTCAGCATCGTATATAAATACACTTGCAGGAGATGTGATCACGGGGTATACGTGGGATTCACAAAGAATCTGTGGAGGGTGCGCATAGATTCCCACAGGGGCGTAAGCCATAGAACTGGTAGCAGTTTATCTAATCCTGAACAATCTATTATACATAACCATTCATAATTATGAAAACTTATATTAATAGCAAGGATTTTTCCATCTGAGGTCAAGTTCAGAACAACAACGACCTAACCATCTTCGAATCTATAATTATAAAAAAGACTACCGTCGTTAGACACAAACGTCTTCTGTACAATTGTTTATAGCCTAGCTTGAGCAACTGGTTTTCCTCACTTGCATTTTACGTATTAAAGTTAGTCTTACTCCCGTCTTTCATATAGACAGGTTATTTCAAGATTTTAGTGCACTCCTTTTCTATTTAATGTGTTCTCTATGAGGATGTTGTTTGTTTTCAGTGTTTTTGATTCATAAACAGCTGTTGCCATAGAATATCATCACAAAATAATTTTAGATACTATGCTTCCAAAATATACGTTATAGCGTTGAGGATGCCCTTCCCTACTACTTACTTCGTGGCATAGATATATATATATATATATATATATATATATATATATATATATATATATATATATATATATATATATATATATATATATATATATATATATATATATATATATATAAAATGCTAATTCTCATATCGACATAACTAGCCTTGCTAATGCCCACAGAGATGTAAAGGGGAAAAGAACATGGGAATATTGGGTAAAGGTCACCAAGTGATAATCATATTAATTTACAATTACTTTAATTACAACATTACTAAGTAAATAACTGCGTGAATAAAGCAAGGACACCACTAAATTAGTAAAATTGGAAATAACCCACTTGAAATGAGGCACAATAATAATAATGAGAATCGATTCCCTTTGTAAAACAAAGGTAACTGCAGTGGTGCTTTGTAATGAAGCAATTCTCGGAAATCTTTGGTCAGGATAGACAAACACTTGTTATAAAACCATGGGACATCACCCATGTGGGAACAGAGAGATGTCTAATTAACACACTACTCTAATTACCGTCTCACACATCTAATTTAAGGCAAGACCCAGGAAGGGACATTACATTAATTTTTTGTCTGCAAATGGGGAACTTTTACTCTAATCCACGGCCTTCAAGGGAACACCTGAGACACATGTTTCACTGCATTTAAGAATAGAAATAAACGGAATACTTAAGTGTGAGTAAGTTGTAAAGATAGCAGATACAGGCAGATTTCGATGCTTCCCAGACGTACCTTTGCAAATTGCATATGCTTCATAAAGCAATGTGTAGTGCTGTTCCTTCCTTCATTGTGGGGGAGGACATCTTAGTGGGTGCTGGATTTCTGTCAGGAAAGAGAGGCCGATAGGAGAAAGGCCCCTTGGAGATGGAAGTACAGATTGTTACCTCGATGATCGTTTGTTAGCTACTGACAGGTTTTGCCTTTTCTCCCGGTTTCAGAGAGGGATGTTTGTCTGCTGGACTGACCCTCTGCCTATCGTTGGAGGCGTACCTAAGAAGCACAGGTCAATCGGCCAGTATCAAAAAGACAAAGAACATGAAGGGGAGACGAGATTGAAGATATGGGTGTAGTTAAACAATGAGTGCAGGAGTTAACAGGGGACCCAGCAAACTGCAGAATGCCTTCTCACTCCCATTTTTCATTTCTTTATTTCTCCTCCACAAAGTTCAGTTTTTCACCTGATCTTCGACCCGATATTTGTTACAATACACACACACACACACACACACACACACACACACACACACACACACACACATATATATATATATATATATATATATATATATATATATATATATATATATATATATATATATATATATATATATATATATATATATATCACGAAGGAAGTAAAAGGGAAAGGCATCTTCATCATCTACCAGTTTATTTCCAGTGCCGACGTTTCGCGACGAATTCCAAATCGCATATTCAAGGCTATGAAATATAATTTGCGAACATCAATAACAAATTAATGCAATGACAACAGCTCTTTATGTAGTAAATATATTTAAATCAAAACACCTCATTCCAGGACAAGTCAATAATAAGTAAAAGGAGTTCACTAAAATCTTAACACAACCTACCTATATGAAAGAAAGAGCAAGACTAACATAAATAAATAAAAACAGTGAGGAAAACCAGTTGCCCAAACTAGGCTATAAACAATTTAACTGAAGGCGACTGAGTATTTAACGAGGGTACAGTCTTCTTGATAATTATGGATTCTAGGATGGTTAAGCCGTTGTTGTTCTGCATTTGGCCTAAGATGGAAAAATCCTTGCTGTCAATATAAGTGTTACATAATTTTGAGTGATTACGTATATTTGATTATTCAGGATTAGATGACCTGCTACCTGTTCTGTGACTTATGCCCCTGTGGGAGTCTAAGCGGACCTTCAACAGCCTCCTCGCGCATCACACGTATATCCCATGATAACACCCTGGGCAAGTATACGTGTAATCCTGAGCAATCAAATATACGTAATCATTCAAAATTATGTAAAACTTATATTGACAGCAAGGATTTCTCCATCTCAGGCCAAGTGCAGAACAACAACGACTTAACCATCCTAGAATCCATAATTATCAAGACGACTGTACCGTCGTTAAATACTCATTCGTCTTCAGTTAAATTGTTTATAGCCTAGTTTGGACAACCGGTTTTCCTCACTCTGTTTTTATTTACTTATATTAGTCTTGCTCTTTCTTTCATATAGGTAGGTTGTTTTAAGGTATTAGTGAACTCCTTTTACTTATTATTGACTTGTCTTGGAATAAGGTGTTTTGTTTTACTTATTTTTACTACATAAAGAGCTGTTGCCATTGCATTAATTTGTTACTGATTTTCGCAAATTATATTTTATAGCCTTGAAAATGCGACTTGGAATTCGTCGCGAAAAGTCGGCATTGAAAATAAACTGTTAGATGATGAGGATGCCTTTCCCTATTACTTCCTTCGTGATGTATACTTCGAGCCTCAGCTCCGGCACATATATATATATATATATATATATATATATATATATATATATATATATATATATATATATATATATATATATATATATATATATATATATATATATATATATATATATATATATATATAGTATATGTTCAAAGTCTAGGGGGAGTAAACTTACCACAAGGAGAACGCTGATCTGACCAGTTACTTAGACTGAAGAACATAACAAGAGAAAAATAAGCCGAAGGCATCACTGGAAAAGGGTTTTGGAGATAAACTCTTAACTAAAAACACATATATTTACAATGAAACAGTCAGAAGATAGAGAGAATTAAGACAGGTTAATGGGGTCCTGCCTGAGCACAAAATATGAGGAAAATGATGTATACTGGGGTGCATGGGATTCCACTTCGAGGGAATTGCGGATTGAATTGCAATGGGTTTTTCCATAGCAATGAAAGCACAATTGGAAAATGCATATAATTACTTGGCGAATTAGCACAATTAAGAGTTCATGGTTGCGCTGAGAGCACCAAGGATCCCCAGTTATAAAACACAGTTGAATGACTTAAAATTAAAATCAATAACAAAGTCAGGTATAAGTGAGAATTATGCTTGAGAGAGGAAAACATTTAGAAAAAGAAAACGAACTATGTGACTGTTAAACCTCAGATTCCTGGCACTTTACCTTATTCTGGAGAGATGAGTCCTCGTACATGTACCAATAAGGTTTCTGTGTGCTATCATCTCGACCATATTGAAACAAAGGAGATGCAGCAAGTCTAAGCTATCTACCACAAGAGCCAGAGGGACCCGAAGAGAAGACAGCAATCTCCTGATAACCTGTAGCTCAATGTCTGAATTGACACTTTTAGTGCAAGGCACTAGAAGTTATGAAACCAGGTAAGAGTTTAGTCACAATCCATCAGCCTCCATCCCTCAGCACTTTGTATCCTCCTTGAATGCATTTTCACTCACCCTCCAACACTCCCTTGAGTGAGTAATTTCCTCTCAGCTTCCCCCTAATCTCTAAAGTAACTTAAGTATTGCTTTGTGAGAAATTTGTGATTCATTATTGTGTTTCGACCCATCTGCCATCTTGAAAGGCGTTGGGCTTATCTTACTTTATCCAAGAATATCCATCTCATCGCTAGTCTATCAGTCACTTAGGACCGTCTAAATCTTTTATCATACTGTGCATGACCCTATTGCATCTAATTCCTGCAATTCTCAATTTTCAGGGGTGCTTTTGGTAGTTGTTCTCCATTACGTTGTTCCAACATTGTGCGAGTGACTTCAGCCCTCTGTGAAGTGCCCGTGAACCAGTTCACAATCTTTCGAGTTGTAAATTTTGTCCCAATGAATGTTCTGATTCGTGTTAGTGTAAATAAATTGAGTTAATTGTTACTTGAGTCTATTTTACACCACAGTAGCATACTTAACATCACCCTCTACCTTAATTTGTTTATGGATGTTAATAGAGGGCTCTTGTGTCGTCAATACATAAAATAATATATATATATATATATATATATATATATATATATATATATATATATATATATATATATATATATATATATATATATATATATATATATATATATATATATATATATATGAATGTCTATTCCTGTAATACTACAGTGTAATATGAATGTAAGAATGCCCATAAAACACTATTTAAACGTTGAAACCATATATTTCGGGCACTAGCCTCTGTACCCCTGTTCACTGGTAGAATATGGTCAGGTGGAAAGTTACAATGGTATATAAACAAAAACATAAAGGTGTGGCCCTAGGCCTCCGATGTTATAGAGGTGGCGTTTCTTAAGGAGGAGAATGACCAAATTCCCTAGTGGTTTTTGGCCTCATTAGCTCCCGTTTGGCGATGGATCTGGCGGTCGCGTTTCTTGGGTCATCTTCTTCAGGAGGGGTTTGAGGATTAAGGTGTCGATGTCATCCGATTTCCAATGTCCTCCTGACAGGTTCATATTGTTGGTTTGATTGATGATAGCAGATTCCAGCATCCTTCTTTTGTACGGACTGCTACTTTTGAAAACCAACTCCGCCCCACTCCAGTTAATGACATGCCCTGTATTTCTGATATGTAGGAAAATTCCCGAACTCTCCGAAGCGTAATGTACTGATCTTTTGTGCTCTGTTATTCTTTGCGAGAGCGATCTACCTGTCTCGCCTACGTAGATGTCCTGACAATTACTACACGGTATCTTGTAAACTCCGGCTTCTTCCCTTTTGTTATTTAAGTATAAGTTAACGAGCGAACTCCCGATGGATTTGAGATAATGGAAAATGAAAGGATTGTTAGGCCTGAGTTGTTCGGAGGCCTTTTGGATGTTTTCATCGTACGGAAGCTTTATTTTGTTGTTGAAATCTATTTGTCTGTTGTGAGTGGGACCTCTATAGTATATTTTATTCGCTTTGTTAATAGCCCTCTCGATAATGTGTGGTGGATATAGCAGCTGCGTTAGGTGTTGGCGGATCGTGTTAAATTCTTTATCCAGGTACTCATTTGAACATATCCTAAGTCCTCTGAGGAATAAGTTGCACCCTACCATGATTTTTACGGAGACCGTCGTGGTAGCTTAAGAAATGAATGTAGGAGACAGCGAAGGTGGGTTTTCTATATACTGTAAATGCATACCTGTTCTGTTTTCTTACGATCAGTACATCTAGGAACGGCAGTTTTCCGTCCTTTTCCCATTCTGTTTTAAATTTTATGGTCGGAACTAGCGAATTTAGCCTATTAAAAAATTCATTAAAGTCCCCCCAGCTATTGTCCCAGAAAGTAAAGATATCATCTATGTATCTAAGCCAGATCATAATATGGGGTTTGATAGACGACAAAAGTTCTGTTTCGAAATATTCCATGTACAAGTTTGCTAGAAGGGGTGATAGGGGACTTCCCATGCTACAGCCAAATTTTTGTTTGTAAAAATTACCATTGAAAGAAAACACGTTGTTAGTTACACAGAGGTTGATAAGTTTTAAAGTTTTATCTATGCCAAGAGGAAAATGGTCTTCATGTGGTTGAAACTTCCTCTCTAAGAAAGACAACACGTCGGCAATCGGGACTTTAGTAAATAATGACTCGACGTCTTGGCTGAGCAATTTGATGTTGTTTGAGGGGATGTTTAAACTATTAAATTTTTGTATGAAATCCTCTGCATGTTTGACGTGGGAGGATGAGAAGGTTCCTAGAAAGGGTGATAACAAGTCTGCGAGCCATTTTGATAATTTGTACATGAAAGAGCCCCTGCTAGATATTATGGGGCGTAAAGGAATCCCATCTTTATGTGTTTTCGGGAGGCCGTAAAAATAGGGGAGAGAGGGGTTGATTACCTTGAATGTCTCTAGTAATTCTATGTCTTTTTTATTGCCCCCTATGGTTCTGACTGATTTGTTAAATTGAGCAGCAATATTTGTTGTGGGATCTTTCGTTAATTTGTCATAGGTCTCCGCATCGTTTAGAAGTTCTTGAACTTTATTGATGTATGTCTCCTTGTCTAACAGAACTATTTTTCCGTCTTTGTCAGATTTTGTGATGATGATATCCCCCCTTTTCCTTAAACTAACTAATGCATTTTGGAATCTTTTCGGGAGCGAATTTTTGTTGTTATTTTGCTCCAAGACATTTAGCAAAATGCCTTTGAGACATGCCTCTTTCTTGTCATAATTGTTTTTTGCAAAATGTTTATCAAAAGCAACTAGGAAATTAAGATTACTCTCTGGACCAGGTTTTAGAGAGAATGAAACTCCAATATTTAAAACGGTCTGTTCTGCAGTGAGGGGATGGTTAGAGAGATTCAGCACATTATTGGGAAGGCCAAGATTATTCCATACGCTGTTCCTAATCAGTCTTTTTAATTTGTAGCACAAATTTCTGGAGTGGGACTCACTGTTTTCAACAGCACCTGATAGCACAAAATATGAAAGATATCTGTACATACCATCATCCCTGCACATGAGGCGAAGTGACGTGGCTAGCTCACTTATTTTTCTTCTAATCACATAGATGTCTTGGTGCGTGGCTTGTATTCTGTCTTGGAGGAATGTGCGGATGGAGTCCGGAAATGGGTCTGACGCCGATGTCCAACGCGTGAAACCATACGATGAAAACATCCAAAAGGCCTCCGAACAACTCAGGCCTAACAATCCTTTCATTTTCCATTATCCCAAATCCATCAGGAGTTCGCTCGTTAACGTATACTTAAATAACAAAAGGGAAGAAGCCGGAGTTTACAAGATACCGTGTAGTAATTGTCAGGACATCTACGTAGGCGAGACAGGTAGATCGCTCTCGCAAAGAATAACAGAGCACAAAAGATCAGTACGTTACGCTTCGGAGAGTTCGGGAAGTTTCCTACATATCAGAAATACAGGGCATGTCATTAACTGGAGTGGGGCGGAGTTAGTTTTCAAAAGTAGCTGTCCGTACAAAAGAAGGATGCTGGAATCTGCTATCATCAATCAAACCAACAATATGAACCTGTCAGGAGGACATTGGAAATCTGATGACATCGACACCTTAATCCTCAAACCCCTCCTGAAGAAGATGACCCAAGAAACGCGACAGCCAGATCCATCGCCAAACGGGAGCTAATGAGGCCAAAAACCACTAGGGAATTTGGTCATTCTCCTCCTTCTTAAGAAACGCCACCTCCATAACATCGGAGGCCTAGGGCCACACCTTTATGTTTTTGTATATATACCATTGTAACTTTCCACCTGTCCATATTCTACCAGTGAACAGGGGCACAGAAGCTAGTGCCCGAAATATATGGTTTCAACGTTTAAATAGTGTTTTATGGGCCTTCTTATATTCATATTACACTGTAGTATTACAGGAAAAGACATTCATATATATATATATATATATATATATATATATATATATATATATATATATATATATATATATATATATATATATATATATATATATATATATATATATATATATATATAGTGTGTGTGTGTCTGTGTGTGAGAGAGAGAGAGAGAGAGAGAGAGAGAGAGAGAGAGAGAGAGAGAGAGAGAGAGAGAGAGAGAGAGAGGTGTTGTGAAGAATTCCCGCGAAGGATAAGAAGAAAAAGGAAACCACAGCTGAGGGAGGCCTAGCCTACCAGACCAGATGACGTCACTTTCAGTCATTTTTAAGCTTTCCATCTGAGAGTCAGGGAGAGGCCTCCGCTGGCAGGGGCTGCCCCTAGCCAAGAGCCCGTGCTGGAATAAGGTCAATTCGGTCCAGAACAGCAAGAAGAAGAAGAAGAAGAAGAAGAAGAAGAAGAAGAAGAAGAAGAAGAAGAAGAAGAAGAAGAAAGAGCTGGACAGGGGAAAGCTAAGTTGGAGGACTTGACCAAATCGTCTCGCTGTCTGACTGTCTGTCCATTGTGACGTCATTCATTGTCTCGATATAATAATAATAATAATAATAATAATAATAATAATATTAATAATATAATAATAATAATAATAATAATAATAATAATAATAATAATAATAATAATAATAATAATAATAGTAATAGTATGACGCAAATATACTCTGTGACATGTTGATGAGTAGAGTTCCAACTTTGAACGCCATACTTAACACTGATGACGTCAACATTCAAGTAGGTATCCTCACGGATGTTTTCAATGGTTGCCTTGTAACGGCTGAAATAACTCGTCCCTTTGCCCCTTGGATTGATGATAACCTAAAAAGGTGTTTAGTAGAAAAAAAGGAATTACAATTTAAACTCAAAATCGACAGGGCTAACCAAGTTTTAAATAATCAATTCAAAAAGACTAAGAAACAAGTGGAACATTGCCTACGCACAGCTAAGAAGAACCATTTTAGAAACGAGTTTAATAAGAATAAAGGCAACAGTAAAGCTGTGTGGCAGGTATTTGGAAACATGATCCCTGGCTTCAGACACAGGGAAAATAATAATCGAACTCTTGATGACCCTCTTAAGGCAGCGGAGGAGTTTAATCAGTATTTTGCCACTGTAGGAGAAACAGCTTTTAGAAAATCCCAAGAAGGTTTTGTGGAAATTGAAACAGAGCACGAAGAGGGAGTCATTAACAATGTTCAACCTTTACCAAATATCCCTGATTTTCGACCTCAACCTGTGGACGTTCACACAGTTGTTTTAGCATTCAAAGAGCTACCTGAAACAAATTCGTATGGTTCAGACGGCATTCCATATAAATACTTAAAAGATTCCCTTCCTGTTTTGATCTTCTGTATTACAGTTATCCTAAATACGTCCATTGTTACCGGCTTGTTCCCAAAACTTTGGAAACACCCTCATGTCATTCCCTTGTTCAAAGGTGGCGATGCCGACGAGGTGGGGAATTATCGTCCCATCTCATTACTCCCAATTCTGTCAAAACTCTTGGAAAAAATCGTTGCCAGCCAGCTTATATTCTTTTTGGAGAGTAACAAATTACTGGCAAACAGCCAGCACGGCTTTAGAGCTCGTTTATCAACGGAAACCGCGCTTATGCAAGTTAATGAGCAAATATACGAAAACATCGACAACCAGAAGATAT
Source organism: Macrobrachium rosenbergii (assembly GCA_039081455.1). NCBI lineage: Eukaryota > Metazoa > Arthropoda > Malacostraca > Decapoda > Palaemonidae > Macrobrachium > Macrobrachium rosenbergii. The sequence goes on from JANJGK010004863.1 coordinate 32,010, forward strand.
CACTCCTCTTACTACTCGACCTTTCCAAAGCCTTCGATGTGTGTCACACCCAATACTCGTACACAAATGTAAACAACTGCACATCGACGAGTTTTGGTTTAAGGACTACTTAACGGACCGAGCTCAGTCAGTACGAATAGGCTCAGTTTTATCATCTCCTCAGGGTGTGGGTTACGGTGTACCACAAGGATCAATCTTAGGGCCTATACTGTTCCTAGTTTATATTAACGATATGGCAAAGGCATTGAGTAAATATCTTTTAATTCAGTATGCAGATGATTCTCAGATATTACTATCTGGAAAGATTAATGATCTTCAGGATTTACTCAATCAAGCTGAAATCGCTCTAAAAGAAGCAAAAAAATATTTTCAAGTAAATGGCTTAAATGTTAATGTGAATAAGACCCAGTGTATATTTATAGGATCACGCCAGTTAATAAATAAAATACCTTCTAACGCAACAATACTTTTTGATGAGACACATATCAAGCCATCTCAAACTGTCAAAAACCTAGGCGTACTTATGGATCAATATATGTTATTCGATCACCACATCAATCACGTGATAAAAAAAGTAAATGGTGTCTTATTCTTCCTCAACCGCATAAAAGATAGATTCGATAAAACATCTCGCCTAACAGTAGTAGAGTCGTTAGCCTTGAGCGTCATCAATTATTGTAGCAAGATCTGGGGAATGACGACCAAAGAGCAAATAGACCGGGTTCAGAAGGCTCAGAATTTTGCAGCTAAAATAGCTTATGGTGGAGCGAGAAAATATGATCATGTGACACCAATCCTTAAGGAGCTACAATGGATGAACATCGAAACTAAAATACTTTTCGACCTCTGTTTGTTTGTATATAAAATTTGCAATCATTTAGTTCCCGACTGGCTTTTTAAGTTTCCTACTGTGGGCGATGTACAAGGAAGACCCACTCGTCAGTCGAGCGACCTCTTTGTAAGACGAACAACTACTGACATGGGAGCTAAATCAATATCGATTAAAGGACCAAGGGTCTGGAACAACATTCCAACTAATATAAAGAATGCGCCTTCAAGTAAGCTTTTCAAAAAGAATTTGAAATCACACCTCCTTGAAAATAAATTACAATAAGACCAATTAAACTAGAATTTATTTATAACAAGTGGCTTGCTTTTCTCCTGATTTTTAGTCTTGACCGGCGTTTTTTGCTTGGTTTTTATCGTGCTGTGTTTTGTTATGGGTCTCACTAATCTATTACCTTGTAACTGGAATAGTACTTACGTACTCAGATTTTTACGATCTTGAGACCTTGTTAGATGTGCTTTTTAAAGAAGGAAGAGCAGTATGTAGTTGTTGTGCTGAGGAGCTTTTAGATCTGACAATTTGTCGATGATTAAATGATTTTGTACTTTTACTATTGTATGTTGTATTGATGTATCCTTTGAGAGAAATGTAGAATAACCATTGTAAAATGGAAATAAAGTTTTTGATTTGATCTGATTTTGATCCTCAGGGAAAGTCCCACGTAGGCCTACACGTTTGTTGAGAGCTTCGTCAAGATGAAACAGGCTCCGAGAGAGGGCGCAGTCTCTGTCCCTCCCTACCTCACAGGGCGGGAGGGGATGACGGGGGAGTGATGACGCCATTGGCGAAGAGCCTGTAGAATGCTCCTCTTCCTCCTCCAACGGGAAGTAAAGGGAAGGGAAGGGCAGAGGGTGAGAGACCCCTTAGTCGGAGGAGGAGGAGGGATAGGAGTAGAGGGAATCGGAGCGGAAAGATGGCGGCTGGACAGCGGTAAGCGAAGGTCTGCCCACCACCATTGGGAACCTCCTTTCCTCTGTAGTTCTTCTTCTGTTCTGACTGAGGTCTTCACTCTTCAGTTGCATTCTGTTCCTCCTCCTCCTCCTCCTCCTGGGTTCTTCCTCTTCACAGCTGCTTCTTCCAAAGGGAACTTCCGGGTTTATTGATGAGAACAAATGAAAAACGCCTTTAGGGAGGACCTCTCTCTCTCTAACACAACCTCTCAATAAGAGGAAGTCGTCCCATTTTTCCACCCACATAAGAATACCAGAAACGAGGTCTTGATGGTATAGTTCCAAAAACTAGACAGATGGCTCTTTCTTGGAATATGTCCTCATAATTATCGAATTATATCCTGGAATATCGGGAATGACCTTTCAGAGATTCCGGAGTTTCGGAGTCAGATGTTAAAAGGCCCTTGAAATTAGATTTGTGCAAAAGAGAGAATCTTCTCCCTTAGACGTTATGTCGAAGTTTTTGAATTTCTCAGAACTGATTTAGTTCTACTGCCGGCTACTTTTGTTTCTTGATTCCAACAGAATCCAAGAGAGGGACCTTACCTACTATATGTTAAAACTTGGTTGGTTTGGAAGCAAAAATGATATCTTCATAATCAGTTGGCTTTTATTCACTGTAAAAATGTATAATACAATTAAGGTTTACATGACAACAGAATAAGCCAAGAATGAAGCATGGACCTGCTAGGCTTTTGGAGTTCCAACAATCTGTCAGGCACCCACAACAAACAGTGGACTATCAACACGATACAGACAAACACTTTTGAAAAAGATAATACACAAATGAATGTCACCACTCCTTTTTAAAGAAACTCAATAAAAACATTACAGACCTACAAATTAGGCATAAAGGAAAATGCAATTTTGCAACACCAACATTCATTACAACATCTAGCGTTTCTGACAACACTAGGCTCACAAAGAAAATGAAAAACATACTCAAGGTGGACTAAAATAAACTGAACACCAACACTATACTAGATCGAACCTCTGACCAAGTAAATTCATTTTATATAAAGTATCAAGGCCAGCGGTGATTAGACTGGCCGGAGTCAGATGACACAAGTATTGCAGTTAGACTATTGTGGTTCCACGGAAAATTATGAGCAGGCATAGGTTCTGCTCCGCCATGCATGCAAGCACCGGCTCCGTTCACTGACTTCCTTGCTTGCTTTAGGAATTTACATGAGCCGATACTCAGTCGCTGTTGCCAGTCTGTGCCTCTCTGTGCGTGACTGCAGGATGTGTGGTTCCTGCATAATATCCTGCAGGATTGCTTTTGTTCTCGCGCTTCTTTTCCTTGGAATGGAAAGGAATGGAATGGAATATAGAATTTAGGCCAAAGGCCAAGCACTGGGACCTATGAAGTCATTGAGCGCCGGAAAGGAAATTGAGAGCAGCAGGTAGCCTTGAAAGACGTAACAGGAGGAAAACCTCAAAGCAGTCGAAGCACTATGAAACAATTGTCAGGAGTGGATGGATAGCAAGTTGGAAGAAAGATACTACGAATGGAGGTACAGTAAAAGGAATGAAAGGGGTTGCAGGTAGGGGCCGAAGGGACGTAGTTAATAACCTTTAGTAATGACTACAGTGCTCCCAGTGAGGTGCACTGGCGGCACTAACCCCATACATGGGTCTCTTTCCTTTGGTGGCTCGTTTTCATTGCGTCTCCTTTTCCCGCCTTTTCCTTTTTCTTTTCTTTCTGGGGGCCAATTTCGTCTCTTTATTGTGATATTTTTGGAAATTCGCCCTGTTTGAATTTCAACAGCCTTTTTTTGTAGATGCGAATTTTTTTAATTCTTGAGTTCATTTTTTAATACTTTCTCTTTTTTAGTTCTATTTTTGTGGCTGATATCTTGAATCGGTTTTATTAGTGAGAGACAACACTCTCTTTTATCCTTGTCTTTAAATCTAAATTCTGACTGACTGCCAATCCTTTCCAAATATGGTAACAAGTTTAGTAAGTTATTTTCGTGGTTTCCAGTCCCATAGGTCTCGCGGGACTTTTCTTCCACATCCTCTGCATATTTAATAAAGAGGGCCTTGCCTAACTTGTTATTTGTAACAGGCCATGTTGTGTTTGCTAAAGACCATGTTTTGTTTGTTGGTGACCTGATTTGGCTGGCTGCAGACGAATAGTATTTGAAAAAGAGATAGCCTGTTTTGCTCAATAGTATTTGAAAAGGAGATATTTTGCTTGTTAAAGTCGAATTTTCGTTTGATTAATATTTTTCCCGTCGAAATTTTGCTTACTGACAGAATTTTACTCCATTGCAAATGTTCAGTGTAAATGTATATGTGAATGTGTGTACGAGCACGCTTACAGACACATAAGCCAAAGTTGTCCTGTCACTTGCAGGACACATTATGGAATTACAAAAGCTGAGAATAGCATGAATGGAAGCATTTTAAAATGTACTATTAAAATACATTCCTATGCCATTTTTACTCATTTTTCATTAGCTCTAAAATATTGGGGTGCATGTGACGCTTTCGCACACTGATACTTCTACTGGCATGGACATTCACGCACACTGGTTCTACCTTACTCTCATTCTTCTACAGAGCCGAATACTTATGTACAAAAAAATGAGAGAGGCGACGGGGACTGAGGCGCAGTTGAAAATTTATGAAACCACAAAACTGAGTTAAGACTGGAATAACACCAAAAAATATTACAATCAAATTATTCAAAAAGAAGAAGAAGAAGCATGCTGGAGTGTATCATTCAAGAATAAGAACCGAATCCCAAGGCCCTGGAAAGCCATGGAAAAGAGGTTATGATATAACCTACAGTAAGTAAGTCAAGGTGTCATCACAGGCGACAGCAACGAAAAACTAAGGCACAAATAATCTTAATTTAATCTTAGTATTGTAATAACTATTCAAACAAAGAGAATATAAAAAAGTATCCTCAACGCTGGAGCTCTCTTCACCTGTGGTGGATTGATCCTTCTTCAGTGGAATCAGAGAAAAAGTCCCCAAAACTCTGGCCTGTTTACGGACATAGGAAACTAGTTGAATGCCGTATACACGCTCAACATGAAACAGCAATCAAATACTAGACGGAGTTATTCAAGAGGGTAACGACATTTCTCAACCACAACCACTTCCTTTTCCTCCTTAGAAAGATTGAACTTGGCTGGTGATTTCTGGCCCGGCGGAAGGCTGAAAGTGGTATATCCAGCAACCATCTGGGTAACCTAAGTGGGAAGAAAAACATAGGTCACACCAGGTCAATCGTTTCTATATAATGGTATCTGCTAATTTAAACTCATTGGTGAGCTACTTTCTCACACTCCACAATTTCACTAACATGGAATCGTACTTCTCAGGTTTATTTCCAAAGAAGTGATAAACACCAAGGAGCCACATAGGTAACTTAAAGGAAAAGAAAATAAAATGAGAGATATACTTGTTTGGCATTCTGCGCCAGTTGTTGTATTGATACGTAAATTATCACGAAAGACACAAATGTCTATATAGCTAGCACGTTTCCTCTCAGAATCTGAACTGCTTTGAAGTGGCTAGTGTATGACTGCTATTAAAATTACCAGTCCTTTGGCAAGAAATGACGTGTGGGTCTTATGCATAATGTACTAAGCTTTGCTAAACTGCTTTTAGCCGTTACAACTAGGACATTTCTCAGTCGTACAAGAATATCTTTGATGAACGCGTGTAAAATGTCCTCTAGTTGCTCTTTGCAATTTAGTCTGACTCCGTTGGTCTATTTATAAACATGCAAAGCAAAAATTAAAAGGAGTGTCGCTGAAGAAAAAGAAGCTCTGTGCAAATAAAAAGTAAGGAAATCGCACACCCCAACCCACTATCGTCTCCCTCCTACACAAACGAGAAATCACATAAAAGAATACATACAAGCATCGGGGATCTGCCACGCGGATATAGCTTTCTTCGGAGCTGCTGTTTAAATCCCTTGTTCCTCTTGACGACCGGGGTAGTATACACACACACACACACACACGCGCGCGCGCGCGCGCGCGCTTAGCAGCAGCAGCAGCAGCAGCAGCAGCAAAAACAGCTGCAACACCGAATTTTTTTTTTTCGGAAAAAACTTTTCGCAGGAAAGTACAGCCGAAAAAAGGCCATTTTTTTTTTAGGTTAAAACATTTGTTCACATTCTACTGCTTCCTAAACTATAAAAAATTGCTAATTGTGCTTACTGTACATTATGTCTAGATTTAGCTAAGAAGGCAATTTAACACTGGAAAGAAAAATCTATTAGTGTGAAAAATGAAAACTATGTAAAGTAAGGAAAATTAATGGTATCTCAACCATCACCCACCTGAGATTATGAGTGTTTTGGGTACATGACTACATTTACGTCATTAGAATTTCAATATTTCACATCTGAACATTGAAATTTTCAATGATCAAACAAGTTTTACTCTTATTTTTCAATCATATCTTGAAACCATGAGGTACTGGGGTCATTTATTTCAATTTCAATGCATTTGAACAAGAAGAGAGGTATGAAAACTGTATGATTGGCAACAGTTCCTTAAAACTACAGTATGTATGATACAAGACATATACGTGTTCAGTATCAAATATGTTCAACTGAAACTTGTATCATACATGTATCAGATTCAGAGGTATGAAAACTGTACAATTGGCAACAGTTCCTTAAAAGTATGTAGGGTACAACGTGTTCAGTATCAAACATGTTGTTACATATCCTAATATCAAAAGAAAATTGTTCTACCTTAATATATATACAGCAGTAAAAGAAGACAAAATCATATTAAAATAAATAGGAAAAAAAATCCTTATTTCCATTATTCATCTAATTCCTCTAATCTAGATGGAAGTTGTGAACCTTAACTTTTTTTTTTTTTTTTTTTTACGTTAGTTTAACCAGGTGAACACACAAGTTTACAGTAACTGTAAGGTCTTAAAAAATGGGGAAATTGGATGCAAGGAAAAAAAAAACCCTTTTTTTACAACCCTAGTCTTACTGCATCAACCCTGTTGTAGTAAACTAATGGATGGCGTTCAGACTCTCACGAGCGGCAATATCGCCCCGGTTATGGTGACGGGAAGCTGCCCTTCCTCATCTCTTGGAGGATAAACTACAGAGTATGGGCCACGAGTCTCTTGTTCACGAGAGAGAGAGAGAGAGAGAGAGAGAGAGAGAGAGAGAGAGAGAGAGAGAGAGAGAGAGATCCTCTCCTTTTACGATTTGGTTTAGGAGGGAAAACGTTTACTGAGCTTCGTGTCTATGTAGGCATAAAGGTTGTATTTTTGTACATCAAATTCCACTAACGTTCCTACAACGGCTCTGTTGTTGACGTAATGTTCTCATATTTAATGCGCTGTAGAATAATGCATATGGAAAACTGCTTAACCCATAAATATACAGTATCAGTGATGAATGGTGAGATTTCGTTTCTCATGTGCGTGCACATCGCTTCCCTTACACCAGTGGTTTTCAACCTTTTTGTGCCCATGGCCCATTTTTGCCATCCCTAAATAATCATAGCCCACTGCCCTTCAGAACTGTGTATTGATGGTAACAGAATTATTAAACAACATTTTCAGAACACTTTGTTAGTTTTACATTTATTTTTATGGAATTATTTTTCAGAACACTTTATTAGTCATACGTTTTCATTTACGAAAGAAAGCACTGGGCTGCATTTACTGTAAATGATTTTTCATTTTTTTAAATACTATTCTTAAGATGTCCGTGGCAAAAACCCAGTGTGAAAACCACTGCCTTACACTCTAATTCAGACAAACAAATACCGTATTTGCCGCGTATAAGACGCACCCCTATTTTACAAGGATATTTTGTGGAAAAAACTATTTTATTATATATCACCATACATTTACTGAAAAATATTTTACAGTGATTTTGTAGGGAAAATTGTATGATTCTGTGCATGAAATACAATATTGTGAGAGTATACTGGAATAAAGTATGAAATAATATGTAAATTTACACTCACCATTAAAGGAAACTAAATGAAATTTACCATAAATAAACAAGGCTATGATTTTGTTTCATCCACTCATTGCAAATGGCTGACAGCCTAACTGCCGACGTATCGTAAGCAATTTTTTGTAAGTGTTTGATAACAGAGTGATAATTCGGCTTGTTTTCAATATTTTATTATAAATAACACACCTAAGAAAAATTGCTTACGATACGTCTATCATTTTCCTCGTTT
>JANJGK010004863.1:45000-54832 GCA_039081455.1 Macrobrachium rosenbergii
CTCAAAAACAATTGATATCGAATATCAGTTGACCACACCCAGGGTAGCAGCCCGTTGAAAAAAGAATTACAGAAGTGGCAGCGCCACACACAAAAAGCTGTCCAAAACCAGTCCTGAAGTCACGAGGAGTCTGCAGCCGGAGGAGACAGCACACTGACACGCATCAGCAACGTCTATATAAAGTGCACAGTTTATATCCTTACTGGCTAACAAAATAGAATCAGGCATTTTCATGACTCTGGAGGTTGCCAGGGCGAAGCCACACAGGATGAAGGGAAAGACAGGCTGTCCTTCCAAGGGCAGCAGGCGACTCCAGAGATGGAAAGTCGAATACTGGATGCAGGGGAGCACAGGCAGTGCCCTCCACAACGCAGGGGAAGGGCGTCCGAACAGCAAAGGAGATGCCCCTCAGAGAGCAGCTGCAACAAGGTCTCCAGACAGAGGAAAACCAGCAACATCCTCCGTAGTACAGAAGAAAGTCTTTCAAAACTGTGGGAAAATTCAAATGTCGAATGCTGCACATATAGAATCTACAAAAAACCTCCAGGATAAGGAGCCGAATACACACTGCCTTCATCCTCAGCCAACAGTCCCCATCAAACGTGAGGCAGCGAACAGGGAATCACCAAACAAGCATTTCAGCCAAATAATTACACGAAAAAAAAAAAAAATTTCATGGGCGAGGTACCACTTAAATAATAAAAACCTTCGTTAGGAGCGAGAAGAACCTTAACCAGCTTTTCTTATGGCACAAAAATACAATTAAATTGAAATTAACTGAAATAATTTACTTTAAAAGCCACGAATAAAAATTAAGCAGATTATTACAATATATATATATATATATATATATATATATATATATATATATGTATATATGTATATATATATATATATATATATATATATATATATATATATATATATATATATATATATATATATATATATATATGTATATATGTATATATGTATATATATATATATATATATATATATATATATATATATATATATATATATATATATATATATATATATATATGTATATATATACTGTGTATATATATATATATATATAGTAAAAATTTAAAAATCTAAATAAAAATCAATAAATAAAAATAGATAAATAAAAAATAATAAATAGTACTGAATAAGAATAAATAGAAATAAAAAATAAAATTAGATAAAAATAAAAAATACAAATAAATTAATAAGAATGAACAAAATTATATAAAAAATTTAAAAATTTAAAAAATAAATTAAAAAATAGATAATAAATAAATTAATAAATAAATAAAAGTAAAGAAAAAAAATAATAATACATATATAAATATAAATATTTCAAAATAAATAAATATAAATAAAGGAAAAATAAACTAAAAATAATAAAATTAAGAAAAATAAATGAAGACAGACAAAAATAAAAAAACAAATAAGTAAAAATAAATAAAAAATAAATAAATAAAAATAAATAGATGAAAATTAATGTAAGTAACAAACAAAAATAAATAAATAATAAATGAATGTAAATAAATATAAATAAATAAATGAAAATAATTAAGAACAAATGAATAATAATAAATGAGTATATAACATTGAATAAAAATAAATGAGAGGAGAAAAATAAAAGAAATGAAGATATATAAATAAAAATAAATAAATAAAAAATAATATAAAGCAAATAAAAATAAATTTTATGAAAATAAATAAAATGAATAAATTTCAATAAAAATAAATGAAAATAAATAAAAGTAAAAAATAAAATTAAATGAGAGGAGAAAAATAAAAATAAATAAAACTAAATAAATAAAATTGAATAAAACTAAATGAAAATAAATAAAATGCCTACAAAGTAAATATAAATAAAAAAAATAAATAAAAATAAAATAAATCATCAAAAATAAAGTTAAATAAATAAATAAAAATAAAAAATAAATATGTAAATTCAAATAAATAAATAAAAATAAGTAAAAAGAAACATAAAAAAGTAAGTAAACGAATATAAATAAGATAAAAAAATAATAGATAAAAATAAATAAATAAATAAAATAAAATAATAATAAATAAAATTAAATATTAAAATATAAAATTTAGAAAATAAAAATAAAAAACAAATAAAAATAAATAAATGTAAAATAAGTAAATAAAACAAAATTAAATGAAAATAAATAAAAATAACAAATAAAAATAAAGAAATAGATAAAAATAGATAAATAAACAAATAAATGAAAATAAATAATAAATAAATACATATGAGTAAACAAATGAGTAAATAAATAAATAAATAAATGAATAAATAAATAAATAAATAAATAAATAAATAAATAAAAGTACAAAATTAAATTTTAAAAAATAAGTTAATTATTGAATAAATTATTAAATAAAAAATAAATAAATAAAAAAGTAAATAAATGAAAATAAAAAATAAATATAAATAAATAAATAAAAATAAAAGTAATGAGAAATGAATATCTTTTCATGAAAAGAAATAAAAAAGTTAAATAAATAAAAACAAATAAAAATATAAAAAAAAATAAATAAATAAGACATAAAAATGCAAATAAATCGAAAAATATATAAAAATAAATAAAATAAATAGTAGTAAATAAAATAAATAAGGGTAAATAAAAATCATTTTTAATGTATATAAATAAATAAGTAAAATAAAAATAAAAGAAATAATAAAATCAAAATAAAGATATAAATAAAAAATAGAAAAATAAATAAAAAATAGATAAATATAAAAAATTAATTAAAAATACATTTTATAAATTATACATAAAAAAATAGATAAACAGTGAATAAAAAAATAAAAAAATATAAATAAATAAAAAAAAAATAAAATAAATAAAAATTAAATAAACGAGCAAATAAAAAATAAATAATATATAAATAAAAAACAGATTAAAAATAATGAAAAAAATAAAAATAAATAAAAAATAAAAAGAAAAACTAATTACAAATGGGGCAGAAAAGTAAATAAATAAAAAATAAATAAATAAAAATAAATACATATAAATTAAATAGAAAAATAAATGCATATAACATAAATAGAAAAATAAATACATATAAAATAAATAGAAAGATAAATATGAAATTAAATAAATATAAACAAAGATAGATAAATAAATAAAAATAAATGAACAAAATAAAAAAAATAAAATAATAAAAAAGTACATAAATAAAAATAAGAATAAATAAATAAAAAAATAATTAATAAAACTATATAAAATTAAGTCAAATAAAAAATAAATAAAAATAAATAAAAATAAAAATATAAAAGTAAATAAAAATAAACAGTAAAATTAAATACATAACATAATGAAAATAAATAAAAACAAAAAATAAAAACAAAATAAATAAAAATGAAAAATGAAAGTAAATATAAATAAATAATTATGTAAAAATAAGTAAATAAAAAAAAAAATAAAAAAATAAAAGTAAATCAATAAAAATTGATAAATAAAAATATAAATAAATGAATAAATAATAAATCAATAAAAAAATAAAAATATAAAAAATAAATTCATAAATAAAATAAATAAAAATAAACAATAAGAACCAATAGAAATAAAAAATAAAATAAATAAATGATAATGAATAATTATGAATAAAAATAAATAAAAAATAAATAAAAATATTGAATAAAAATAATTAAAAATAAATAAAAATAAATTATAATTATTAAATAATATATAAAAAATATTAAATATATATAAATAAATAAAATAAAAATTAATAAAAATAATTAAGTACAGATGAAAATACCTCTCCAAAAAAACAAAAATAAATAAGTAGAATTAAATAAAAATAAATAGATAGAAATAAAAATGAATATATAACAATAGCTAGAAATTAATATAAATAAATTAATAGGAATAACTAGAAATAAATTAAAAATAAATGATGATAAATAAGAAATAATTAAATAAAATAAATGAGTAATAACTAAATATTTAAATAAAACAAATAATTACAAAACAAATAATAATTACATAATAATACAAATATAAATAATAAAAAATCAATAAATCATATATAAATAAAAAAATTAACTTAATAAATAAAATTAATACAAATAAATTAAAATAGATAAATAGAAATAACCAAATAATTAAATGAATGAAAATAAATAAAAATAATTATAAATAAATGAATAAAACTAATGTAAATGAATTAATAAAAATAAAGATAAATATATGATAAATAAATGCAAATTAATAGGTAATAAATGTATATATAATTAATATATAAAAATAAATAAAAATATATAAAAATACATAAATTATAGTAAATAATTAAATAAAATTGAATAGATATTGTTATGAACCAAACCTGGGTTCATCAGGTTCCATCATCAATTACAGAGAAATGGGCTGGAAAGACTGGCAGAAGCCGAGACAACCACGGGGAAAGGGGAACAACAAAACCAGCAAAATAACCTTAATACTATAGCCGATTCACTTAAGGTAGATTCTTTGGCCTACGAGACGTTTGTTTGGAGGCCTCTCATTGGCTGGTACCGGGAGGTAGGCGACTCGCTCACTGTCTCATTTTTACGTATGTAGCTCAGAAAACTAGCAATATTTTTATATATTTCTAAATTTATCTCACGTTCTGAACAAGATAGGAAAGTTTTGGTCATACCATAGGATTCGGTATTAATTGTACCATGAAATATGATTTCCTGAAATCAATAAGATAAAACACAAAGGAATTACAACGAGTAAAAGTGAAAAGAGAAGCGTTTAATTCTTTATACCTGCTTTTACTTATCATCAGATTTTGCATCATGCATGCGATCAAGATCAAATAAAACTGCAAGACACCGCGTTGGTCCTCTCGGCCGTTGGCAGTTGCCAATTGGCGATATGAGAAGTTTGAAGTTTCGACAATATTTGCTGTATTATTATGTCATTACATTTTCTGTAAATAAATGCATACAATTCCCATTATGACTGTCGAACATTTTCACTCCAGTATTATATAAGTCCGTATGTCTGGACATATATGATACGAAAAAAAATAATCAGATAGATGCATATGGATCTGCTGGCTTCAATTTAGACATCGCCAACAGATTTTATGGTAAGAAATATTTTATGGTAAGAAATAAAAATTGTACTTACGTTCATTGAATGAACATATGAAAAATAAGCTTTTGATGTTACTGACCAGAGAAACGGGTGGCAATAATAATGAATTCATCATTATGTAGGCTTGTTATTTATCATGTAGTCTACAGTATGTATGCAAATTTCTAGAGTAAATTGAACCCAACATATCCAGATGCATCCATCTGATTCTTTTTTTTTTTTCGTATCATATAATATATGTCCAGCAAATATTGTCGAAACTGCAAACTTGTCATATCGCCAATTGGCAACTGCCAACGGCCGAGAGGACCAACGCGGTGTCTTGCAGATCATCACGTCTCTTGGCAAACTGCGTCAAGAATGGATGCAACATAATAAGACATATTCTTCATTTTCTCTTCACATATCACACTCATCTAAAATCTGAAAGCACCAGCGTATTCAGGGTGAATAATTTATTGTATGAAAACACAAGTTTTATTTTATCTTGATCGCATGTATGATGCAAAATCTGATGATAAGTAAAAGCAGGTATAAAGAATTAAACGCTTCTCTTTTCACTTTTACTCGTTGTAATTCCTTTGTGTTTTATCTTATTGATTTCAGGAAATCATATTTCGTGGTACAATTAATACCGAATCCTATGGTATGACCAAAACTTTCCTATCTTGTTCAGAACGTGAGATAAATTTAGAAATATATAAAAATATTGCTAGTTTTCTGAGCTACATACGTAAAAATGAGACAGTGAGAGAGTCGCCTACCTCCCGGTACCCGCCAATGAGAGGCCGCCAAACAAACGTCTCGTAGGCCCAAGAATCCACCTTAAGTGAATCGGCTATAGTTTATTAACATTAAGATATGTACATATTTACAAATGAGTCAAGTTTGGTAAAAAATAATAAATAAATATAGCACATCACACAACCAAAGAGTCAGTCAAATAACAAAGATGTAGCAAAATTAGTTACTTTAAAATAAAACATTACCACACAAGCAAAGGTAACAAATACCATATAAAAGTGAACAACATTTCAGCTACATCAAACAATAATAAACAATGCAGACAGAATAATGATTACAAGTAGCATCAATTAACATAAATAATGGTATGACCAAAAATACACAAATAACTGAGAAATCAATAAAGCAGCACAAATAACAATAATCCAAATTATCATAAATACCAATTCACTCATAATTCATAAATATCTGTAATGATAATTCACAAACCTCCTACGGTGCAAAACTGAACATCTACCCAGAGATGTCAAGACCACCAACAAGGGTCACAGAGAATGACCATCAAAGGTCATCGAGGATGACCATCAAACTGCTGCCGTGAAGACATCAAAACACCCCATGACGGCAAACACAGATGTTCACAGCAGGAGTCGATGCGACAGCCAAACTGCTGTCCCAGAGGAATGCCTCCTCTCCACTGACGGCTAGGGTTAGTCATCAACTCATCCTCGAACTCGAACGAAGTTCACATCCTCGAATACTGTAGGGGCCAACAGGTAACAACTACCTGCTGTTAAACACCTCCATGCTGCTATGCTGTCTGGACCCTGACTCGGTGATTAGCCTACCCAAACTTGACTGACGTCCTGCCGACGAAAGCAACAGACGTAAACTCTAAACAAAAAAAAACAAGCACCACCGGGAGAGTAGTGCACCCACAACAAGGAAACAATCGTTCCATAAACAAAACAAGCACTAAGCCTTACAATATGAATGAATAAATAAAGAAAAACAAAATTAGTGAAAATATATAAATAAAAATAAATAAATAAAAATAATATAAGACAAAAATGAATAAAACAAAATAAATAATTCATTAAAATAAACAAAATAAATACAAATAAATATATTAAAATAAAGAAATAAAAAAAATATGTAATTTAAAATAAATAAGATAAATTAAAAATATATAAATAAATATATATAAATAAATAAGTAAAAGTAATAAATAAAAATAAAAAATAAAAAGTAAATTATTTTTATGTGCAAAAGGTATACTATCTTTAATTTTATTTTATAGCATAATTTAGGTACTGAATTTGTGAAACATTTTTATCATAATAAATCATGTATATTTTTAGATTTTACTTTATGTTTGTTTTAATTTAAAAAAAATTAAAAACAATACAATATTTTGTATTAATCTTTTGTATTTTAAAAATTTTTTGCTCTATGTATGTTTTAATTTTCATCTTATTTCATTTCATATCTTTTGTTTTGATTTTGGAAGGGGACTGTTTACATTCATGCTCGTCCTGCGCTGGAATATGTAATGTAATTAAAAATTACTTCAGATGTTTTAGTGGTCTGAAATAGTAACAATGGTCACAATGAGGCCTGAGGGCCAATGGAACAAGCGAATGAAGGCTGTATTCAGCTCCTGTCCAGAATACAAATATCTAAAAATAAAACTATATATAAATATCAAATCTGACAGACAAGTGATAAAGGTAAAGACACTGATATTATTTAATAAAGTTATTAAGTTCATATAGTGTTTCCTTACCCCTTCAAATAATATCTAATTAATGAAATTTATTGTAATAAATATAATTTTTCCCCATGCAGGTTATAAAGCTTTTTTTTCTGAACAAGTATACTTCCATATCAGTACAAAAATTTGAATGTGACTCTCTCTCTCTCTCTAAAATAAACATCCTTGTAACATGGCTAACAAGTTATAAGAGAGAGAGAGAGAGAGAGAGAGAGAGAGAGAGAGAGAGAGAGAGAGAGAGAGAGAGAGAGAGAGAGAGAGAGAGAGAGAGAGAGAGAATGTGCGTCTGAATGACATAGAAAATGATGATGTGAAAATGAGTTACAGGAACTGTGTATAGAGAGAGAGAGAGAGAGAGAGAGAGAGAGAGAGAGAGAGAGAGAGAGAGAGAGAGAGAGAGAGAGAGTGTGTGTGTGTGTGTGTGTAAAACCTCTGAGTCAGGCAATTATGAAAACGAAAAAAAAAAAAAACAATGGCAGCTCATCCAAAGGGCCACTTGTCATCTGTCAGTCGCAGCTCCTCATCTCCAAGCAAATGTACTGAAATCAACTGACAAGCCAACTGGGGACATATCCAAATATTGCCCAACCCTGATGAAAAAGCACCGGGGGCTCCCAATGCATGCCCACCGCTACACTTGCATCAAGTGGGCACGAAGACATTATACCCGAGCAAATGAATGTCTTATTCAGACTTCATTTCCAAGGACTTAATGACCTCATTAGACGTCGTCTTGATTTATCTCGGAGTCATGTTGTGTCGCCGCCTGGTAGAAGGGAATTGCTTTCTCTCTTGTTTACTTGGGTTCTCTGCTAATATGCTCTGTTGTACGAGTTCCTCTTCTCTCTCTCTCTCTCTTTCTTATTCAATCACTTTTAAGGAAGAAAAATGGAAAATATTTTGTCTTTTATACCTTTGTACGACCGCATAATCGATCACCTAAAAGTTGTTGTGTATAAAATCATGCTCTCTCTCTCTCTCTCTCTCTCTCTCTCTCTCACTCTCTCTCTCTCTCTGGGGCATTCAACCCAATTTTTTACTGATTTGATTTTATGATATTTAGAGTGAAGGCAAGCACTGGGGGCGTTTTAGGCCGTTCAGTGGCCAAGGCAGTGAAAAAGAGTTGGAGTTAAGAGTGGCTGGACAGCAAGATAATGAGCGCCAGAAAATAAAGGAGATGAAGTACAGGGAACTAAAAGTGGAACTGGGTTAGAAAACCCAACATCTGCATTAAGAAGTAATAGTAGAGAGGCTGGACAGCAAGACAAAAGAAAAGAAGGAAGAGCGGAGGTAAAGTAAAAGGCTGAAAAGCTGGATGCAACTAGGGGACGAAGGGACGCCTGTAAACGACCTTTAGCATTGCCTACAGTGTACCACGTTAAGTGCACTGACGGCACTGCCCCCTACGAGATTGCAAGTATCTACACTTAGCTATTAACTGTCCAAAATCAAAAAGGAAGACGTAAATGCTGTCAAATCTAACGCTGTCCTAAAACCTATCATTCAGCAAGAGAGCCTCGTCCTTATAAGTAATTAGTAGCCATTATTAAAGAGGTTGAGACTAAACACTCATTACTAAAGGACTGTTTAGACGTCGCCTCCACACATCCCATGTCTAATTTAACACAGTAAAGGACACTGATGCCAGTTAGATCCACGATAAACATAATGAGTACTTTATAAACATACGCGTGATGGAAAACTTGTGTTCTACATTATATCATTCAATTTTCATTATAGTTATTTACAAACAAGTACAATGTGCATTTACAATGAGGGAACTATTATTTACAGGTGATGGTAAAATTCTTTATTAATGTACATTATACAGATAAATTTGCATTAAAATGATTTATTTAATACAAGTACAGGGTGCATTTACAGAAGTTTGTAATATATCATTCTTATTAATAAGCATTCAAGAGAAAATTAAATTAAATTAGAGAAAAGGACAGTGATTTCAAATGTTAAGGGCTGCTTCAGGAGCAAGAGCCCGTGCTAGAGTAAAGCCAGCTTTATTATATCAAGAGTACTTTGAGATATACATTACGAGTTTTCAGACATACATAAAAAATCTTTTACTTTATAAACTGCTTTTACGAAGTGAATATTTACATACTGAAGTGACACTTAGGATTAAATAAATCTTATGGGTTTGTGCTTTTCACTGAGAGAGAGAGAGAGAGAGAGAGAGAGAGAGAGAGAGAGAGAGAGA
>JANJGK010004864.1:0-54778 GCA_039081455.1 Macrobrachium rosenbergii
AAATTGTGTACCACTGTTCATTCCGCTCAGCAATATGGTCACTCACCTACCCAGTTTGGAGCGTCACTTCCCCTCAACAAAAACACTTAGATTTTACTCCTTGAAATTTTCAGAGGTTTCAACTGACAGAGAGAGAGAGAGAGAGAGAGAGAGAGAGAGAGAGAGAGAGAGAGAGAGAGAGAGAGAGAGAGAGAGAGAGAGAGAGAGAGAGAGTCAGTCAGGTCTGTTACAGGCCCTGAACCATAGCCATCATTAACCACCTCATACTTTTGGTAAAAAAAAAAAAAACCTGGAAAATTCTTCCTTCTCTTCCTTGAATTGAACTAAATATACAATTTCGGCCAAAGGCCAAGCACTGGGACCTATGAGGTCATTCAGCGCTGAAACGGAAACTGGCAGTGAAAAGGCTTGAAAGGCGTAACAAGAGGAAACCCCCTTGTTAGGAGAGGGTTGAGGGAAGTCATATGGAAGAAAGAGAATATGAAAGGAGGTACAGTAAAAGGAACGAAAGGGGTTGTAGCAGCTAGGGGGCCCATTGAAGGCACGCTGCAAAGAGCCTCAAGTAATGGCTGCAGATTCCAACCTTGGGGGACTTCACAATCTACGAGTATTTTTCGAAAATGTTCAAAATCCCCAATCCTGTGGCCACAATACTCCTCTCCATATCATTTTCCAGATTCCCAAAGGTAGTTCAAACCTCCGCCTCCTACAAAAGCAAGAATATGACCCAATAATGTCAGAAAAAATCTACCTAGAAACGTCTCAAGATTTCCAATATAAGGAAAAAACTACCTGGAAACACCTCGTTCTTAGCGATGTCCTTATTGCCATTTCTACTACACCTGTTGTATATCAAAACTACCTTTCCGCTTTCGCGTTTAGAACTACACTGAGGCTTACCGCTGTGACCAAAATAAGGACAGGAATTGCTTTGACCAATCAGAGGCCCACGCCATAAACAATGTTTCTAACGCCTCCTTTTATTGGCTGACATCATTGGGTTTTGGTAAAGCGTCTTCGTAGACGATTCCTTATTGGCTGGTGAGACGAAAACCCATTTTCAGAAATTTCAATGAAGATTATTATTACCTCCAGTATTAAGTAAAAAAGTTATTAACAGGTAAATAAATGGACATAGACACGCAAATAAAATAACTGGGAATCCTTTTAAAAATTCAATATAATAATGATTAAAATATTTAAATATTCAGCTTGTTAATCGTAAAATGGAAATTGGCCAGAAAATCTTGATTTCAGAAGATCCAGCAAAAGATTGGATATGAAAGGCATCTGAGTTTCTGCCATTGCAATGCAGTGGTCAGCCAGTGACTGCTGGGGGTCTGATGGGGGTGGGGGCATGCATAGGGACTTCACCTCTGGGGGCATTATAAATTAATTATTATATATATCAGATTAGCCCAAATACCCTTTGATGTATGTTGGGTGAAAAGTTAGGATAAGCCAAGCCCGACCAGCTGATGTGATTAACATGTGTCATTTTCTAGCGTCAGGTTTAATACATATTTATTTATTTATTTATTTGTTAATTTATCAGTTTTACTGATAACTGATCTCCGCTTTCTGTATTTCCCTTTTACCTTCTGTTACTTCATTCTAATGAACACCTTAATATTCTTTGAGAGCTTTAATTTTAAGTCAGTGGCCTTTGTGGGCTAGTTCCAAATGAATAAGGTTCATCTTCTGAATAATAATAATAATGGTTAAGTATAGAAATCTCGTCTGCCTCGCTTTTAGATTTTATAAATCAACTAAAATCATTATAAAGATAAAGATATTTATATCATTATATGACGAAAGGCATTAATAGTAATATAAAGAAGATGTATGCTTGCTAGTGATACTAAATAAAAGGTATTACTTGTTAGTAATGGCAAATATAAGATATTTTTTATTAAGTAAAGTTTTCTCAAGATCGTACACTAAAGACATCTATTGAGTGCTATGACAATCTTTGGATGAAGGTTGGTTGTTTGAAGACGAAACTATTATATATTCATTTAGCGAGACCACGAATAAATCCTTTATCAATATATATGATAACTATTAGGGTAAGAATTTGTATATATTTCTAAAATTGATCTTTAATTAGGGGACATTTTGAAGAACGTGAAAAGTTTTCAGAAGGGACGAAGTTCGTTTTGGTAACAAACAATGGCTGCTCCTTGTCCGGAGAGGAAGCAGGATTACCAACATTAATAGAGGCTTCAACATGCAATTCAGGGCCAATGACGAACTATTCTTTACGAAAATCAAGGAGCGAAAGATGGTCAACGATTCTCGTAAGGAATACTTCGTCATTTGCGATCCAAAAATTAGCAAATAATGTGAAAAAAGTAAGAAAATTGTCTTGTTTAAAAGTCTAAAAAGTCGGCATTCCTGACACATCAAGGACTAATCGAAGCAAACGTCCTGAATCCTTTAAATTATATTTTGATCGCAATTTTGCCAATTTGGAGACATATTCAATAAAAATAACTGTTTCTTATTGAAAGTATGTTTCGAGTTTGCTCAAATTCGTGGAAATTCGAAAATTGACGCTGAAATACGTCGGGAATTTGTTACTCAGAATACCAACCTTAAAATCCCGAGGATACGATAGGAAATCGAGAAGCAGCCCTGGGGATGTGGATAATACAAATGGAATGATATATAACGTAACCTGATGTAATTTCCATCAATTTGCATAAGAATTATACCCAAGTTCTCTCTGCAAAAAAACTAAAAGTACATTTTGCACTTGGTAATTCTGTTACCCATATCAGTATCACTATCATTTTAAGCATTTCCTGGGTTTTTTATTATACTTTTTCTTTATATGATATTAATATAGAGTGTATTCTGACTTTATTACAGTCCTAGGAGATAATTTAATCTCTATAACCTTGTGGAAACTTGAAGGACAAATATCTTTCTTTTAGGATAGCAGCTATGTAAAATCTCTTATATACTGACCATTATCTTCAAGATGAAATGCGTTAACGTATAGAAATTTGTTCCTTTATAAAGTGTATCATCTAAGGAGGTATTAGAAAGTACCCAGTGATGGTTTTCTGAACTCATTTAGTCTGGAGAAAACTTAAAAAGAATCCCAGTGCTGACACCCTGTAGCTACACACTGTAGCCCTGTGGCCAGCCATACAAACCCTTGAAAAAAATAAAAGTGCGAACCAAAAGAAAAATATCATTTATGTGAGGTTTTGCAGAGAATAAAGCTAAGAATAATAATATAAATCCCTCTCTCTATAAAGTACCCCTAGTTTTGCCATAATTTAGACTATAATAATATGTGGAATAATCATATTTTGTTGGCAATTCTATCTTTTTGCCGGCTGACAGTCCCGGGCAGTGTATGTATTACCAGAACCCAATTCGTTAATTCCCTCGTACATTTTCATGCATTTGGCTTCAAACACTTCTTTGCTAGGCATCAAGAGACATAAATAACTGAATACAAACTCTATTTTTGCATACAGTCATTGCAATCACTTATTCGGCAATTTTCCTCTTGCCTCGCTATCAAAAGCACAACAGTTTCCTGTTTGAACACCGTGTTGCTTGGGGCAATCAATAGATGGCGTCTGCAGTCCACGATTCTGAAACTAAATCCGGTCCAATCCAGTTTCGAGTGCTGATTTTGCATACGTCACAGTCACCTGAGGCCCCTCGGTACTTGGGGGAAAACGAGGCACCGGTGTTTTAATTGGATAATGCTAGTTTCCGAACTATCAAATGGTCTAGTCTCGTGTGAGGTTCGCCCTTTTTTTTTTTTTTTTTTTTTTTTTTTTTTTTTTTGAAAAAATGAATAAATATAAATGATAATGAATATCAGACGTTTCACTGAATATATTGTGTTGGTGAAAGCTAGCTGAGATGTATGTAGATAATTTCAAGCTTGCAATGTCAGTAATTCGAGTTAGGATAGTTTTATTAATGTTTATTAGATAATCTATAATGTTTGAGAAATTTCAGCTTTATTTTGGTAGGCATAGAGTTGGGTATTGCTTACTAAATATACCCATTTTTTTTTTTAGTGTTCTGTTTAAGTGATATCACATAATAATACTACTACTACCACTACTTCTAATAATAATAATAATAATAATAATAATAATAATAATAATAATAATAATGTAAAGGCCACGATGCAAAATGATTCTTCCGGGAGATGTAGAGAGCTCAGTTCATCTCCCGTCTTGAAGTTGCAAGATTCTGTTGACAGCTTTTGTCTAAGATGACATTGTAGTGGGTTTGTGATGCTGCCTTTTTTCTGCGATCATTTCAGACGGAAAGGAAAGCATTAGGAGGGCCGTTTTTGAAGACAATTAAATTAGTATACAGAGGTTTATTAGGCAATAATGAACAAAATTGTTTATTGTATAATTTTTTATACATGAAGGAGTTGGTTAGGTTGCAAACCTGATCGTGCATCATACGGAAAGTAGCCCCGGAGTGGCTTAAGATGCTGAGACTGGTTATTTTTTGACGATTTTAACTCATCCTGACATTATTAAATTTTGCTTATATACTTCTTTTGAATATACCAGAATAAAGTACAAGCATTCCGCTTTCCAGTGACAGCAGAATGAGCGTCATAGCGTGAATAATAACTTCACAGACAACGTACAAAGCACAATATTGCTATTGACAACTCTGGCTCTTAGAAAGACCTTACAGAGGCCTTGACTGAAAGGGTTAGTTGGCAGAGCAGAATGCTACAAAGCCAAGGGATCCAACAGGGGAAGCATCCCGATTTTAAATAAGAAATACAGAGATAAATTATCTGTAAGAGAGGTCATAAAAAAAGCAAATTTTAAAATACTGTCTCCTTTAGTTTTGACATAGTCTGCACTGATAGCAATTTTCAATTTCGCAATCCTGCGCATGATTAGACTTAAAATACTGCATTTTACCCAGCTGGAGGACCCAGTTGCAATATATTGCAATGTTGCTTTCATGAGTCAATTTTGATGCAAAATAACAATTCATTTTTTCCAGTTTTTCCATACACAAAATTCAATACATTGCCTAAACCTTGAATACGGACCCATCAAACATATGAACATTATTATTAAATTAATAATAGCTTTAGCAATCTGCGGAGCTTCATTGATATTCAGAGAGAGAGAGAGAGAGAGAGAGAGAGAGAGATAGAGAGAGACAGAAGAGGGTATGAATTATTATTATTATTATTATTATTATTATTATTATTATTATTATTATTATTATTCAGAAGATAAACCCCGAATTAGAATGATGTATCTAATGTTATGGATTATTCTGGAGATTACAGTGGCCTTATACCAGCACGGACCAGTGTTCCTTGAGCGGCCTCTAAGTGGAGTTTAAAACCGCAGACGAGAAGACGTGGGTGATCTGTCTGAGACAATAAAAGCTTGACGGGAGAGACTGAGAAGTCTTACACGAGAACACCGATGAAACTCTACGGGGAAAGAGACCCACATTTCAGTTAATGGGGGCAAGTGGCAGTGAGACTGGTGGTTGGACACTTTCGGTCGTTCATTCAAACAAAGCCGGAAAGAAAAGTTAATAAAGAAATGAAGTTGAAAGGAAAGTGGATGGAAATGGAAAGACAATTCAGTTACTAAACCTAAGGAGATGATGAAGGTAACAGATGACTGAATAAGGGAAAAGAATAAAGCAGAGTTGACAGTGATAAGACAGAAAAATAACGAATGAGATAAAGGGAAAGTTTCGTGAAAAAAGTAGACATTTCGAAGCAATATGAAACCGAAATAATAAAAACAAAGATAATAAAAAGTAAATATGTCAATAAGAATGATAAATAAGAACTTCATGAATAGGAGAGCTCTGGGTCCACCCTTAGTGTGGGGTAAGAAGAACAAAGAAGGTCAGCAGAACATGAAGAAGACAAGGGTTCAGGAAAAGTCTGTCTGAGGTCAGATGGCCGGAAGGTCGTGAGTGACGTAACATGGTGTCAGGGGTCATCAGGGTCTGTGATGGGTCAGTTGGTCTGAGCTGATTTTCCTCCAGGCAGGGAACTCCCTCGGGGCTTCTTGCTGGTGGTATTTCCTGAGGGAGGCAATACCCCATTGGGCTTTACCTACTGGGATGCCTTCTTTGGTCGAGTTACTGAAGGCTGTTCAGTTCTTAGAAGAGCTGTTTTTAATAATAATAATAATAATAATAATAATAATAATAATAATAATAATAATAATAATAATAATAATTAATAATAATAATAATAATAATAATAATGAAACCATCCCTGAACTCAAGCAGGAGACAAACTTCCTGCCAATGATGCTACGAACACCGACTAGACACAGTCCCTGAAACACGATGACCTCAGCCATTCGACTGAGCAAAGGCCGCCAGCTGACTGGAGCCTTCTCCAGGAGATACTAGGGCATGAAGCCCCTAAATTTATGAGCAAAGGGCACTGTCTGACTGAAGCCTCCTCCAGGAGACACAGGACGTGAAACCCCGAGTTCAGAACCAGCCCCGAGAAATGGTCCAGGGTGTGGCTACTCACCACCGGGAAGCACGTGACGTCACTCACCACCTGATGGTCTGCTGAGAGCGTCTATGGAGTCCCCTAATAGACATTTCAATCCGGTTTCTATTTGCTGCTCCGAGTCCAGAGGTTCACATCAGTCATCGTGCTCATTTTGACACCTTTGCATCACATCTGAGCTGCCTTTTTGTAATGCCCGTGATAACATAAGGCCGTCTAAACATATACCACCCAGGCAGCATTAATGATCAGATAAAGTGTATTAAAATGCAAGGCGAATAATACTAGGGTAGTTATGCATTGGACCTTCGCTGGAACTTCCGAAATGATCTCACCATTAATGGAATAAAGCTGGAACAGTCACCCGTATTTTTTGTGCCTGTTTATACTCTGTGCAAATGAAATGTAGAGACGAACTTGAACCTGGCTGTGTCTCTGTCCTTGAGAACGACAGACTTAGATGAAGGACAGACAGACACTTGCAAGACCAATCCCCCAGAGACTGAGGTCATCAGACATTGAAAAGACTCATTTTGAAGTCAACGACGCAAAGGATTCAATAGCATTTAATGAGACAAGTCTGAGGGAGGGTCTTCTGCCAAATTATTATTATTGAATAATAATAATAATAATAATGTTATTATTATTATTATTATTATTATTATTATTATTATTATTATTATTATTATAAATAACGGATGCACCCACACAACTTGATTTATAATACAGTTTCTCTATTTTTCAAAAAATTCCCTTCTCTATAGTGGAAAGGTCAGGTAATAATTGTCTTACACTCATTTCATCAGAGGAAGGGAATAGACACATTCAGGAACGCTTCAACTTCAATAAGATAAACAGAGAAAATTAAATAAAAGCTCAAGAAAAGTCAAATATGGCCGTTAATGTTTTGCTGCAGTTCATCACCCGACGGCCTCAACAAATTCTGAGATGTACCGAATTACAATAAGGCTGCTGTTTGCGCAGGTGAAGAAGCTGGCCTTATGCACAGACGGGAAACAACTTCCGGTCCTTGACATCCTCGTCTCGCAATTTTGGGGCATTTGGAGACGGACGCGTCAAAGAAGGGATCTCACTTGGGCCTCTCTCTGCCTTCACGGTCGGAGTGAGTGAATGAGTGACTGAGTGCCCTGAGGGACTGAAGCTCAGCGCCCTGACTGCTTTTGCTGAAAGGGCTCCTTCTTTCTTTCACACTGCTCCTCATGGCACTCCACAAATGAAGAACCGACGGGGTCACCCAGGTGTTCTTCATTAAAGACGGTCATTCTAACTCTCAAACAGATAAGGAAATTCAAAGATCGTCGAGGAATGGCCCACTCCTCTAACTGCTCCGATGTTAAAATCTTTGCATTTAAGATTAGAAGAAATAAAAGTGGGTTTAGCCTTTTGATGAAGAACAGCCCGACCCTACCTGCACACGACGTCCTTCAGAAAGCTATGGCGGACGATTAGTTCCTACGACATGCCCCAAAATGCCCCTGAGGCCCTTATGTTGTGACGGACCGTCGATGCGTCTCTCTGACATATATATACTGTATATATGTCATGAAACTGAGACAATACCAGTAGTGTCTTTGCAACTGTATAATAGTGATATTGTAATCAAACCATGATTGTATTTCACAGTAATAGAGTGTTTAATATTTTTTTAAATAATTATGCTATGAATGTATATCCAGTCAACTGTGATAATCGTCTTTGGAACGAATGCATGAAGAAGCATGCAAGCAAAAATTTAATCGGAAATGACTGACATAACAACATCTGTATAATCCTGCACATTTTCAGCAATGAAGTTGACGAGGTCTCTGAATTTATTTATGTTCATCCTTTTCGATGCATTTAAGGGAAATATTTTACATATTAACAATACGATCTGTTATTCTTGGAGGACGTTATGTATGTAAACAAAGCCATGCCATCTTTATGATTATTTTCGTCTCATTTCCCCCTGAAAACTAACAAGAAACGATGCAACTGTTTCCCGTAGATATTTGGCCTGAGACTTTGATCTCCAAGAACAGGAAGTGCAGGGAGGGAGGGTTGTCGGAACTGCCAATCTATATCATGCTTTGAAAGTTCGTGAACTAAAGATAATTTATTATTTCCAGTAAACCCCAGTTAAGTCAGAAACCTGATTATGTTATAAATAAACCTTAATCACATTATTTTACGCTCAGAGCTACAATATTCTCGTCCAAAATACGACATGCTGAATTTATTTTGGTGTGCCTGCATTGTCGGAAGAGCCAATCTGTATTTAGCTTTTAAAGCAGATGAATTAAAGGAAGTTTGGTATTTCACGTTGTCTTTAGCAAGTGCAGAAACCAGAATTTTTGTCAATCACTTTTGATTCGATCATTCTTTGCTCAGAACTGCAATATTCTTGTCCAAAATACGTTGATAAATTTCATTTTGTTGGTCTGCCTGGATCTTCATATCGTCTATGACGGGCGGCGGCATTTTCGCTCTGGGGGAGGACTGTAGGCAAGTGGATTTGTACCGTCTTCCCTTGCGTCGAATTTTGGGTCGTCTTTCCTTTGCATGAAATACTCATTTCCAATTGAAGTTAATTTAGATATCCCTAAAGACTTATCATTTTTAATTATGAGAAAAAGATGGGAATAGGAATAATCTAACTGGTTTCCTCACCCACCTGTGAAAATGCAGTGGTCCACTTGCGCTGATTTTCTTCGGTGGCCAATAGGTGGCGTTCACGACTTGCTTATGGTCAAAATTACTGTCAATTTTTTGGTGGAGAAAGGACCGCATGGGGACCACGTGGCCGCCTTAGAGTATACGGAGGAGTGAAGACATAATTAAAGTATGATTTCATTCATGGATCATTTTGATACTATTTCGTAGGCTAATTAGTGGAAAATTCCCAATTATCGCTGGTTTAATTGCGAGGCTGAAATTGAACTCGTACTGAAGAGTAATTTAACCTTTGAACAAATGGTAATAACTTCCTATGATCACATGACCAATATAGTTTAGTTTCTTTTACATGAAACTAAGTCAAGACTATTAGACAAATCCTCTCACAGTTGTTCCTCAACATGAATGAATGAAGAGAGAGTCTGATGATGATGACAATAAGAGTCCTAAAAAACCTGCGCTTTCCCAACCCAGTACAGCAGTATTACTACTATCGCTCGATGACTGACAATATCATAATAGTAGTATCGTTGTCGTTAGCGATAAAGTTGAAGGAAAATGACTGGAGTTTTTCTCCCGAATCACACGGCAAGAACGAAAGCGCTGGTTGGCTGGTAATAATATATAGTAATAATAATAACAGTCATTGCTTGTAACGGCCCTCCAGAAAAATGCTTCTTAGGTTAGCTGGCCCACTTCACGGCTTGTAACGACATTCTTCTCGATAAAGAATTGATCATAATGACTCTCCAGAAACAGGATGGTCACTGTAATAATAATAATAATAATAATAATAATAATAATAATAATAATAATAACTGGGTCACTCACTCAGTGAGAGAAAGACGACGACAGGAGGTCATTTAGGGGAAGCCTTTTAGGCCGATGTGATTCCTCGTCCTCCTTCATCCATCGGCTGCTTTCCATAACAAGGAGGAGACAAGGAAGGAAAGAAGCCCTCTTCCTGCAGAGCGTGTGGGGAAGGTCATGTTGGTTTGTGGGGGGGGAAGGTGGGGGGACGGCAAAAGGGTTCAAGAATGATTCAAAACTCAAAACGAGCTGACGGCCATCTTAATTAATGTCTCTCTCCATCTCCAGTTCTCCTGTTCACATAGTTCGATTGGATTTAGGTTAGTCTTCAGCTGTAGTCCCTAAATCGTAGCACGAGGCGATCCTTAATTCATTATACCCTCTCTCTCTCTCTCTCTCTCTCTCTCTCTCTCTCTCTCTCTCTCTCTCTCTCTCTCTCTCTCTCTCTCTCGACGCTACAAAAGGCAATATATGCGTATCATCAACAAAGATGGCGGCCATGGGACAAACCAAAACTACCTAAAAAGCACCAGTCAAATTTTTGGAATTGAGATCAGTGGGGATCCGAAAGAGCCGTTGCAGAGCCTGTCCCCTCATTACTACTACTATTTTCGAGAGGAGAGCCGTTGCAGAGAAGGGGGACCGCGCTACAACTACTAATCCCAACTGATCTCAATCCCAAAAATTTGACTGGTATTTTGGGGGAATTTTTGGCTTGTCCCTTGGCGGCCATCTTTGTTGGTGATACGCTCTTCTGAAAGTTTGAGGCGTCGATTTTGTGGTTTTGTTCTTCGTATTTTCGTGTCAAATTGTTGTGGCGGACAGAGAAAAGGGGTATGTGCCCACAGGAGCTGAAATTACCGCTAATTATGCTCCCCCCGGGTAGAGATTACTGCCAAATCTATGACTAGTGCCCCACCACCACCCCGAGCCTTACAGTGACGTATCATTTACGCAAAAACAGCGTATTTAAAGCAATTCACGACGGTTATTTGCTTATTATCACCTAAATCATTACCCGCAAGGCTTACTGTAAGCAATACCCAACTACAGGGCATAAGGAGAGTTGCTGAGCCACAGAAGTGACCAGCCGCTTTGCAAACCTAGACCTATACACAGGTTCAGTGTTGAAGCCTGAAATCGTCATCATTACTTTCTATTTTAGCGAATATGCGGAGAGAATAGTGAGTAATTTATTAATATGCAGCGAGAATAGTGAATAATTTATTAACTAGTGAACAGTTCAATGAATAATTCATTAACTGATGAATAATTGAAAGAGAAGGAAGGAGTGTCATTCAGCGTGTGGGGCAGTCAAGGGAAGTGTGTGGGGAAACATGTGAACATTAGGCCTATGTCAGACAGTACTGGTGATGGCGGGACTTTCCGGTGTATAGGCGTTGATGAATTGTTGCAGATTCAACCTAATATAGTTTTTTATATGCTATTGCAATCATCATTCAATGCTCTTTCTTCTGAAGTATACTTATAACGTCCATCACTGGAAATCAACGAGATATTAAGCATCAAAGGTAGAAAAGTAACAGCAGAGAGTTGGTTAAAACAAAAAGTGAGCAAGGTTTGTGCGTAAATCAATTCTTGTACACTCAATTTCACATATATATTATATATTACCATAATCCTCATTCAATCCTGTTTCCTCTGAATTATACTTATAGGATTGTTTCCTCTGAATTATACTTATAAAGTATAACACCAGAAATCAACGAGATCATTTTAAGTATTACTGTCATAAGCACAAAAGTAACCACAGTCAGCTGACTGAGTTTAACCGCCCCAAGATTTTCAACCACATAAAGACCAATAGGTCTGCCCGCCTTCTTTCTATTCTCGCCCTTATTCCTTCAGTCAATAAGGCCGCTTTCTGATCTTCAGGGTCTATTGGGTTACGCCTTTATGGCACCTCTTATATCTCTATGGGCTTGCTTCTAGTCCCTTTAAATGATTTCAAACCCCTTCTACTCTCTTTTTCTCCCCTTTTTCTCTCTCTCTCTGAAATCATGAGTCACATGCCGACAACGGAACATACGGGGGAGAGAGAGAGAGAGAGAGAGAGAGAGAGAGAGAGAGAGAGAGAGAGAGAGAGAGAGAGAGAGAGAGAGAGAGAGAGAAACAGCGAATGCGCTCAGTCTGAACTAGGCCTATGTTTGTAGCACAGCGTATAGTCTACAAAGCGTCTCCCAAACCTTTGACAAACGAGAATAAAATGATGATGAAATATATATATTTGACGAAGTTAACATCCAAATTTGATTTAAATAAGAGAGTTCAATAAATTTCACCATAAATTACGAAACTACTTTTTGATTTCGAATTCGTGGATGAAATTATGAGAAACTATTGATCGTTTTTTCGAAATTATTTGAATGTTGTGCAACGATTCGAACACAGGTGACACCTGAGTTTGTGTGAGGTCGGTTTTAACTGTCAACATTTATTTCCAATAATTTATTATTATTATTATTATTATTATTATTATTATTATTGTCTCACTCGTTATGATCATTATCATTCTTACGTAGAATATGAGAGAGAGAGAGAGAGAGAGAGAGAGAGAGAGAGAGAGAGAGAGAGAGAGAGAGAGAGAGAGAGAGAGAGAGAGAGAGAGATCCAGGGCAGGAGAACACCTGACTGGGCCAAACCTTAGGCGTCACACTCTCTGAGGAGAAGAACGGGAAAATGCTTCTGAAATTAGAAAATGATTTATTGAAATGACAACTGATTCAACGGTTTTGTAATCAAGCGGTTTTCTCAGACGTCTTTGCTTTCTATAATCCTGTACTGAGGGCTTTTCGGTGCTGCAGCCCTCTCTGCCGTGTTCGACCTTTTGCTTTTGTGATGTCAAGTCATGCTCTCTCTCTCTCTCTCTCTCTCTCTCTCTCTCTCTCTCTCTCTCGGGCATTGTCGCCTGAATCGGCCTGCCCAGGATGTTGTCGTCGTGTCCGCGTAACAAACACTGAGGGGCTGATTTAGGCGGAAACCTATAAATAAACCTTAGGTTTGACAGCTTCAAGCCTCCATATTAACCCCCTCCCCCCCCCTCCCATTCTCCACAAAGGACGCTTCGCTTCCTTATCATCAGCAGTGTGGACTCAAGTGATTGTGTGTTTGCTTGGGCCAGCCTCGCATCTGCGCCTTCTTCCTTTCTGTTTAAGCTGTCATGTTATTTCAAGTACTAATACACACACACACACACACACACACATGTACGTGCGTACGCACCTACAGGACACCAACCAGTCATTAGTCGTTTCCTGGATTCACACACACACACACACACACACACCGAGAGAGGGAGGGGGAGGGGGAGGGGGAGGGTGGGGGAGATGACGGCCAACGGATTCAATCAAACCAAAAGTGGTAACTGTCGACGTCCTTATTGGCAGAGAAATAAAGGCAACTATTCTTTGATACAGATAAAACGAGTGAACGGGGAAGCTTATTATTTTTACGGTTTCTAAAAGTTTTATATATTAGTATTAACATTACGTTAATTTAAAGTTTATGTCGGTTATATTACATTTACATTTCGTAAATATACATATTGTAACCTCAGACATGTTTCGTGCACGTTTTTCAAGGTTCCTTTACTTTCATTTCGCTTTGTGTTTATCACTACGCACTTTTTATTATTATTATTATTATTATTATTATTATTATTATTATTATTATTATTATACCGAGTCGCAGATTTTGAAAGTGCTGTATAATCCAGTTGCCTCTTGAGTTACTCAAATGTTTGGTACTAATTCCACTCACTTTTCTTATTTATTTTGCCTAATCTGATAGCAAAGTTCTTTGTTTATTTATTTATTTATTTTTCTCTTGGCTGTAAAAGATGTGGTATATAGGTATAATGACGAAGGTTGAAAGAACAGGCTCTCGCTGTGTGTGTGTGTGTGTGTGTGTGTGTGTGTGTGTGTGTGTGTGTGTGTGTGTGTGTGTGTGATTATACGGCAAAGGAGGTTTCTCTAGTGCACGAAACCAGTATCTGCTTCATCCACGTGATGTTGCCCACAGGGCAAGAGCCCGTGCTGGCATAAGGCCTTCTTAGTCTGTAACAAATTATCTTTGTTTTTTCTGTTGAGGGCCACAGGTGGGGTGGGAATGGAAACAGGGGGCGGATGGAAAAGTTCATTCAGGTTGGGTGAGGCTTGAATCTCGGGACGGAAACCTCGACCTATACCCACAGGCCATGTCACAAACTGATTCATTCCCCGGCAGGCTTTGCGGATGCACCCATTAGAGACCAAGCATGCATGCATGCATGCATGCACATTATATATATGTATAATCATCAGTACGGATTGTTATATGTATATTGGGGAGGAACTGGCCTCTTAAGAGGGGGAAAGGGCTTAGCAGTGAAGAGAAAGGGAACAAAAAGTGAAAAGCGTGAAAAAGGCCTCCTCGGCTTTGTTTGTTACACGAGAATTTGGGAGTGTTGTTTCTTCTATAGTTTGTTTACATTGCTTTTATGTCCTCGCAGCAGCAGCAGCAGCAGCAGCAGCAGCAGCAGCAGCAGCAGCAGCAGACGGCTTTTGACATTAGTTCTGGAAACGAAATCTAAACAATCGCAACCGGTGACATTTTCCCGAGTTCTGAATTACAGTAAGGCTTCGTGACTCACGAAAAAGTATTGTGATTTATATAAGTACGTTATAGTGCAGCTGGACGTGGAAGGAGGGGAAAAAAAGTCACCATTCTTTTCCAAGAGTAACCAGCCCAGAATTCTCTCTCCCTCTGCCTTTTTCGGTTAAAAGGAAAGCGCTAGACCTTCGGAACAGGAGGGGGAAGTGAACACTTGACGCTGTCATGTCCCTAACATAACAAGAACCTAACCCCCCCCTCTCTCTCTCTCTCTCTCTCTCTCTCTCTCTCTCTCACACGCACACACGTGGGAGTAAAAGATCAGCTGTTATATATATGTTAATCTGCCTCAAGAGCGATTTTTCCTGCAGAAAGTCAATTGCAAGAAAAGCTACGAGAAACGAAACAAAAAAAAAGTCGAGAAACCTTAAAATGCAACAAAACCCTACGGGAACCAAAACACAAACTTCAGCAGAAAGTCAATTGCAAGGAAAGTTACGAGAAACGAAACAAAAAAAAAGTCGAGAAACCTTAAAATGCAACAAAACCCTACAGGAACCAAAACACAAACTTCAGCAGAAAGTCAATTGCAAGGAAAGCTACGAGAAACGAAACAAAAAAAAAGTCGAGAAACCTTAAAATGCAACAAAACCCTACGGGACCCAAAACACAAACTTCAGCAGAAAGTCAATTGCAAGGAAAGTTACGAGAAACGAAACAAAAAAAAAAGTCGAGAAACCTTGAAATGCAAGAAAACCCTACGGGAACCAAAACACAAACTTCAGCAGAAAGTCAATTGCAAGGAAAGTTACGAGAAACGAAACAAAAAAAAAAGTCGAGAAACCTTGAAATGCAAGAAAACCCTACGGGAACCAAAACACAAACTTCAGCAGAAAGTCAATTGCAAGGAAAGTTACGAGAAACGAAACAAAAAAAAAAGTCGAGAAACCTTGAAATGCAAGAAAACCCTACGGGAACCAAAACACAAACTTCAGCAGAAAGTCAATTGCAAGGAAAGTTACGAGAAACGAAACAAAAAAAAAAGTCGAGAAATCTTGAAATGCAAGAAAACCCTACAGGAACCAAAACAAAAACTTCAGCAGGAAGTCAATTGCAAGGAAAGTTACGAGAAACGAAACAAAAAAAAAAGTCGAGAAATCTTGAAATGCAAGAAAACCCTACGGGAACCAAAACACAAACTTCAGCAGAAAGTCAATTGCAAGGAAAGTTACGAGAAACGAAACAAAAAAAAAAGTCGAGAAACCTTGAAATGCAAGAAAACCCTACGGGAACCAAAACACAAACTTCAGCAGAAAGTCAATTGCAAGGAAAGTTACGAGAAACGAAACAAAAAAAAAAGTCGAGAAATCTTGAAATGCAAGAAAACCCTACGGGAACCAAAACACAAACTTCAGCAGAAAGTCAATTGCAAGGAAAGTTACGAGAAACGAAACAAAAAAAAAAGTCGAGAAATCTTGAAATGCAAGAAAACCCTACGGGAACCAAAACACAAACTTCAGCAGAAAGTCAATTGCAAGGAAAGTTACGAGAAACGAAACAAAAAAAAAAGTCGAGAAATCTTGAAATGCAAGAAAACCCTACGGGAACCAAAACACAAACTTCAGCAGAAAGTCAATTGCAAGGAAAGTTACGAGAAACGAAACAAAAAAAAAAGTCGAGAAACCTTGAAATGCAAGAAAACCCTACGGGAACCAAAACACAAACTTCAGCAGAAAGTCAATTGCAAGGAAAGTTACGAGAAACGAAACAAAAAAAAAAGTCGAGAAACCTTGAAATGCAAGAAAACCCTACGGGAACCAAAACACAAACTTCAGCAGAAAGTCAATTGCAAGGAAAGTTACGAGAAACGAAACAAAAAAAAAAGTCGAGAAACCTTGAAATGCAAGAAAACCCTACGGGAACCAAAACACAAACTTCAGCAGAAAGTCAATTGCAAGGAAAGTTACGAGAAACGAAACAAAAAAAAAAGTCGAGAAATCTTAAAATGCAACAAAACCCTACAGGAACCAAAACACAAACTTCAGCAGAAAGTCAATTGCAAGGAAAGTTACGAGAAACGAAACAAAAAAAAAAGTCGAGAAACCTTGAAATGCAAGAAAACCCTACGGGAACCAAAACACAAACTTCAGCAGAAAGTCAATTGCAAGGAAAGTTACGAGAAACGAAACAAAAAAAAAAGTCGAGAAACCTTGAAATGCAAGAAAACCCTACGGGAACCAAAACACAAACTTCAGCAGAAAGTCAATTGCAAGGAAAGTTACGAGAAACGAAACAAAAAAAAAAGTCGAGAAACCTTAAAATGCAACAAAACCCTACAGGAACCAAAACACAAACTTCAGCAGAAAGTCAATTGCAAGGAAAGTTACGAGAAACGAAACAAAAAAAAAGTCGAGAAACCTTAAAATGCAACAAAACCCTACAGGAACCAAAACACAAACTTCAGCAGAAAGTCAATTGCAAGGAAAGTTACGAGAAACGAAACAAAAAAAAAAAGTCGAGAAACCTTGAAATGCAAGAAAACCCTACGGGAACCAAAACACAAACTTCAGCAGAAAGTCAATTGCAAGGAAAGTTACGAGAAACGAAACAAAAAAAAAAGTCGAGAAATCTTAAAATGCAACAAAACCCTACGGGACCCAAAACACAAACTTCAGCAGAAAGTCAATTGCAAGGAAAGTTACGAGAAACGAAACAAAAAAAAAGTCGAGAAACCTTAAAATGCAACAAAACCCTACGGGACCCAAAACACAAACTTCAGCAGAAAGTCAATTGCAAGGAAAGTTACGAGAAACGAAACAAAAAAAAAGTCGAGAAACCTTAAAATGCAACAAAACCCTACGGGAACCAAAACACAAACTTCAGCAGAAAGTCAATTGCAAGGAAAGTTACGAGAAACGAAACAAAAAAAAAGTCGAGAAACCTTGAAATGCAAGAAAACCCTCCAGGAACCAAAACACAAACTTCAGCAGAAAGTCAATTGCAAGGAAAGCTACGAGAAACGAAACAAAAAAAAAGTCGAGAAACCTTAAAATGCAACAAAACCCTACGGGAACCAAAACACAAACTTCAGCAGAAAGTCAATTGCAAGGAAAGCTACGAGAAACGAAACAAAAAAAAAGTCGAGAAACCTTAAAATGCAAGAAAACCCTACGGGAACCAAAACACAAACTTCAGCAGAAAGTCAATTGCAAGGAAAGCTACGAGAAACGAAACAAAAAAAAAGTCGAGAAACCTTAAAATGCAACAAAACCCTACGGGAACCAAAACACAAACTTCAGCAGAAAGTCAATTGCAAGGAAAGTTACGAGAAACGAAACAAAAAAAAAGTCGAGAAACCTTGAAATGCAAGAAAACCCTCCAGGAACCAAAACACAAACTTCAGCAGAAAGTCAATTGCAAGGAAAGCTACGAGAAACGAAACAAAAAAAAAGTCGAGAAACCTTAAAATGCAACAAAACCCTACGGGAACCAAAACACAAACTTCAGCAGAAAGTCAATTGCAAGGAAAGCTACGAGAAACGAAACAAAAAAAAAGTCGAGAAACCTTAAAATGCAACAAAACCCTACGGGAACCAAAACACAAACTTCAGCAGAAAGTCAATTGCAAGGAAAGCTACGAGAAACGAAACAAAAAAAAAGTCGAGAAACCTTAAAATGCAACAAAACCCTACGGGACCCAAAACACAAACTTCAGCAGAAAGTCAATTGCAAGGAAAGCTACGAGAAACGAAACAAAAAAAAAGTCGAGAAACCTTAAAATGCAACAAAACCCTACGGGAACCAAAACACAAACTTCAGCAGAAAGTCAATTGCAAGGAAAGTTACGAGAAACGAAACAAAAAAAAAGTCGAGAAACCTTGAAATGCAAGAAAACCCTCCAGGAACCAAAACACAAACTTCAGCAGAAAGTCAATTGCAAGGAAAGCTACGAGAAACGAAACAAAAAAAAAGTCGAGAAACCTTAAAATGCAACAAAACCCTACGGGAACCAAAACACAAACTTCAGCAGAAAGTCAATTGCAAGGAAAGTTACGAGAAACGAAACAAAAAAAAAGTCGAGAAACCTTGAAATGCAAGAAAACCCTCCAGGAACCAAAACACAAACTTCAGCAGAAAGTCAATTGCAAGGAAAGCTACGAGAAACGAAACAAAAAAAAAGTCGAGAAACCTTAAAATGCAACAAAACCCTACGGGAACCAAAACACAAACTTCAGCAGAAAGTCAATTGCAAGGAAAGCTACGAGAAACGAAACAAAAAAAAAGTCGAGAAACCTTAAAATGCAACAAAACCCTACGGGAACCAAAACACAAACTTCAGCAGAAAGTCAATTGCAAGGAAAGCTACGAGAAACGAAACAAAAAAAAAGTCGAGAAACCTTAAAATGCAACAAAACCCTACGGGACCCAAAACACAAACTTCAGCAGAAAGTCAATTGCAAGGAAAGCTACGAGAAACGAAACAAAAAAAAAGTCGAGAAACCTTAAAATGCAACAAAACCCTACGGGAACCAAAACACAAACTTCAGCAGAAAGTCAATTGCAAGGAAAGTTACGAGAAACGAAACAAAAAAAAAGTCGAGAAACCTTGAAATGCAAGAAAACCCTCCAGGAACCAAAACACAAACTTCAGCAGAAAGTCAATTGCAAGGAAAGCTACGAGAAACGAAACAAAAAAAAAGTCGAGAAACCTTAAAATGCAACAAAACCCTACGGGAACCAAAACACAAACTTCAGCAGAAAGTCAATTGCAAGGAAAGTTACGAGAAACGAAACAAAAAAAAAGTCGAGAAACCTTGAAATGCAAGAAAACCCTCCAGGAACCAAAACACAAACTTCAGCAGAAAGTCAATTGCAAGGAAAGCTACGAGAAACGAAACAAAAAAAAAGTCGAGAAACCTTAAAATGCAACAAAACCCTACGGGAACCAAAACACAAACTTCAGCAGAAAGTCAATTGCAAGGAAAGCTACGAGAAACGAAACAAAAAAAAAGTCGAGAAACCTTAAAATGCAACAAAACCCTACGGGAACCAAAACACAAACTTCAGCAGAAAGTCAATTGCAAGGAAAGCTACGAGAAACGAAACAAAAAAAAAGTCGAGAAACCTTGAAATGCAAGAAAACCCTCCAGGAACCAAAACACAAACTTCAGCAGAAAGTCAATTGCAAGGAAAGCTACGAGAAACGAAACAAAAAAAAAGTCGAGAAACCTTAAAATGCAACAAAACCCTACGGGAACCAAAACACAAACTTCAGCAGAAAGTCAATTGCAAGGAAAGTTACGAGAAACGAAACAAAAAAAAAGTCGAGAAACCTTAAAATGCAAGAAAACCCTACAGGAACCAAAACACAAACTTCGGCAGAAAGTCAATTGCAAGGAAAGTTACGAGAAACGAAACAAAAAAAAAGTCGAGAAACCTTAAAATGCAACAAGACCCTACGGGAACCAAAACACAAACTTCAGCAGAAAGTCAATTGCAAGGAAAGTTACGAGAAACGAAACAAAAAAAAACATCGAGAAACCTTAAAATGCAACAAAACCCTACGGGAACCAAAACACAAACTTCAGCAGAAAGTCAATTGCAAGGAAAGCTACGAGAAACGAAACAAAAAAAAAGTCGAGAAACCTTAAAATGCAACAAAACCCTACGGGAACCAAAACACAAACTTCGGCAGAAAGTCAATTGCAAGGAAAGTTACGAGAAACGAAACAAAAAAAAGTCGAGAAACCTTAAAATGCAACAAAACCCTACGGGAACCAAAACACAAACTTCAGCAGAAAGTCAATTGCAAGGAAAGCTACGAGAAACGAAACAAAAAAAAAGTCGAGAAACCTTGAAATGCAACAAAACCCTACGGGAACCAAAACACAAACTTCAGCAGATAGTCAATTGCAAGGAAAGTTACGAGAAACGAAACAAAAAAAAAGTCGAGAAACCTTAAAATGCAACAAAACCCTACAGGAACCAAAACACAAACTTCAGCAGAAAGTCAATTGCAAGGAAAGTTACGAGAAACGAAACATAAGCAATCGAGAAATCTTAAAATCCAACAAAACAATACGGGAAACAAAACAAAAACTTCGGCAGGAAGTCAATTGCAAGAAAAGCCACTAACCCATTCAACTCATTCATAGTTCTGTCCAGCTGTCGCAAAGACTCATCCATACTACCAATCACCTGCCTACTAGTAGGTTCCTTTCCCACCGAAATTTCACTCACCACAGTCAACTCAAACCCACACACACTGTATGTATCATTCATGCTATCCTCAGTATTGCATGCCCTATATATATATATATCAATCATTCTCACCCCCGCAAGCACACCCTTATCACACAACTTACGATTCCTCCGTTCACTTACTTCCTCCGCTTTCTTCCATACTCAACCAACACCAACTGGCGGTCCTCCAGACCCATTTGCTCACCGAAACTCGGCTCGCATTTATTCGTCCTCAACCAATCACTCATTGCATTCTCCCGAACATATTGCGGCACCTCTCTCCACCTACGCAACTGGCTATGATGTGCCCTAATCTCATTCACACTTGCATCCAATTGTAGTTTTCCTAAAACGTAACTCAATCCACTTGGCCCCACCTCCAAAATCTTATATGGCCCCTCAAATTTCTCTCTCATCTTACTTACATTCGTTCTCCCTCTCTCTATACTCTATCTCCAACCCCAAAACTTTCAAATCTTTCACTCGCCCTCTTCCACAACCCACGGTCATCATCCTCCGTTAACCCCAACCTTGGTCTAACCACCCTCTCAAAATTTAACACATATTTCGAAGGAGACATACCCAAGCTCTTATGCAACGTGGAGTTATACACCCACACTGCACGTCCAACATGTACATCCCAATCGTCATCACATTTACTCATCATTCGCAAAATCTCTGTCATCGTTCTCACAGTTCTCTCAGCCAAACCATTCGCACTCGGCATATATGATACGGAGTGGCATACACATGCACAATACCCCACTGCCTCAACATTTCCTCAAACTGCCACCCCACAAACTCAGGCCCATTGTCACTCAACATTCTCACAGGCCTGCATACACACATCGGCAATATTACTTGCCCTACCATTCGCGCAACAGTTTCACTCCTTTTATCCTTGATGGGGACCACATATGCAAACTTACTCATGTGATCCACCATCACAATCATTCCCACATGCCCTCTTGCAGTCCGTGGTAATGACACGCAATCAGTCACAACCATCTCAAACACTTCTTTCATCTGCAGTCGTAAGGCTGGCGGATTTGCTTGCACACACTGATATTTCCCTCTCTGACTGACAATCTTCACACGTGACAGCTACATCCGCACAAATCTTGCTCAACCCAGGCACATACAATCTCTCTCTCATACAACCCCACAACTTATTCTTTCCTAAATGCCCAAAACGATCATGTACCAACACACACATACTCACGGCTGCATCGAAGGAAAACACCGGTATATACACCCCTTCATTACACAACCCCTCCTGTTGCAAAAAGTACACCACATTCCTACACACCACAAACCGTCCAGCAACCCTCCTACATGCATCCAACTCAGGGGGCCAATCCTCCACTCTCACCCCCCACAATACACACCGCCGTAACATACTGACCCCCCCCCCCTGTGATCCTGCTTTTGCTCAACCTCTTCCTCACTCAACAAATCATTCTCACCCCCAG
Source organism: Macrobrachium rosenbergii (assembly GCA_039081455.1). Classification (NCBI taxonomy): domain Eukaryota; kingdom Metazoa; phylum Arthropoda; class Malacostraca; order Decapoda; family Palaemonidae; genus Macrobrachium; species Macrobrachium rosenbergii. The sequence continues at coordinate 22,330 of JANJGK010004864.1, forward strand.
CAATATCAATCATTCCGACGAAATTCGCTACAGCCACGTCACCGTTCTGCATCCTAATTATTTCTCTGGCCCCCTTCCTAAGAACCCCCTCTCCTACATCTACACTCACATCGTGCACTCTCAGAAAATCTACCCCCAACAAAAAACAAGTTGGCATCTCATCCTTTGCCATGATTATGAAATCTTGAACCATTTCTAAACTCCCTAACTTGATCTTTAATTGTATTTCTTCCCAAACCAAAACACTTCCTTGCACTAACCCATGTATCCTCACACCTGCAGACTGCTTTTTCACTCTCCAATCACACCCCCAAGTTCACTCACCACAAAATCACTCGCCAAAGAAACCTGTGCCCCCGTATCAACCAAGCCACAATACTCACCATCATCTACCCCCACAAATGTTACCATTTTCCCTTGCGTGTCATGCATGCACACTCTCACTGCCACACTCATTTGGCCACCTGCCTCACAATCCTCTTCACTACATTCACCCTCGGCCAGCACCCTACTTTCACACTCAAAAGCCTCATGCTTTCCGCCACCCCCTTCTCCACCAACCAATTACAGCTATCTTCCTGACACTGAATATTCAAAACCCCATGCTCACTACCCACATTTAACCCCCCTTTATACTCAACTGGTCTGCTCCACCCACAGTGCAAAACCACTCTGACTCCAAACAAATCTGCTACCGCCAAAAACAATTGTACCAACATTCTCTCGTTGTCTGCCCCTTCCTCCTCCATGCACACCCCCAACCTTGCCCGTAACTCATTCACGTTCTCAGGTACCCCTTTAACCAAACCCCTATTTTCCAAATCTTTTCACCCCCAAAATAAGCATTTCCAAACCTGATCACTTCCCACAAACCTTTCCCTTACAACCAACAACCCCGCAGGAACCTTGTTCAGGTCCCAGTCACTTTCCACAGTATTAACCCCCTCACCATACATTGCATCTGCAATCACATTTTCAGCCCCCCGTATATACTCTATCTCAAAATCAAACTCACTCAAATCCTCAATCGTCCTTGCAACTCTAGCATTCACACTCCCTTTCTTAATCATATACATCAATGGGCGGTGGTCCGTCCTCAAAATAAACTTCACCCCATACAAAAACACACTCAAAGCCTTAACACAAAACCTTATTGCGGCTAGTTCTTTCTCAACAACAGAATACTTCCGTTCTGCCTTATTAAAAGCCTTACTTACATATGCAATTACCCTCAACTGATCCTCTCCATTTACCCTCTGCATTTGCACCAAACACCCCCCCCCCCCCATACTAAACTTACTTGCGTCAGTACACAACTCAAGCTTACTCGCACCCTCACTATAGTCTGGGAAAGCCAAAGTGACATCTCTAGCAGCCTCCTCTTTCAATGCCTCTACCATCTGCTCACCCCACTTTAACCTAGTGCAATTCCTCTTTCCTGTCCATTCAGTTAATGGTTTGCCTATTCCTGAACAGTCCCTGACAAATTTCCTCCCAAACTCGATCAAGCCCAAAAAGCCTTTTAACTCGCGCACTGTCTGGGGACGTGGGAATTCCCTTACCTTTTGCACAAACTTTTCACTCTTCCTTATGCCGCTCGCACTCACCACATGCCCAAGGAATTCCACCTCCCCAGCCAACCATGTACACTTCTCAAGTTTCACCTTCACCCCCACCTCCTCCAACCGCTCCAACAACACCCTTTCAAGCAACTCCATATTCTCTGCAACAGTCTCACTCGCAATCAAAATGTCATCTATAAACACAGTCACCTTCTTCCGATCAAAACCCGCCAAGACCACATTCATTGCCCTTTGGAAAGCAGCAGGTGCATTAGCCAATCCAAAGCTCAACCTTCTAAACTGGTAGTGGCAACTGCCACTTGAAAAAGCAGTAACTGGCCTGCTTTCCTCCTCAAGCGGCATCTGGTAATAGCCCCTTACCAGATCCAATCTGGTAAATACTTTCATCCCACACATCTTATACACACAATCGGACACCACATTCATCGGAAATCATTCCCTCAGTCACCTCATTCACCTTCCTGTAGTCCACACACATTCTCAAACTTCCATCCGGCTTTCGTACAGGGACTATGGGGCTATTCCAGGCACTCTCACTCTTCTCAATCACAACCCCCCCCCCCCCTCAAGCTCCTCACACTGCTCCTCGATCTCCCGAGTGACAGGCGGGGAGAAGTGTCGGGGACGCTGATATATAGGGGTGTCGTCTTCCAAAATTATTTTGGATTCTGGAAGCTTTGACTCCCCAAAATCCTGGTCACCACGACTCAACGCCCCCCGCCTATCCCACAACATTTGCACCAACCGGTCCCTTTCGTTATCGCCAACATTTTCATTCACCGCAACTCTTCTTTTCAACTCCTCATACTGCCAATCACTACCCTCTTTCATACAACCTGTCATTACCTGTCGTAGCTCAACGTAACTCTCGTCATCTACATTCACCAACGTATATAAAACCCCTACGCAATCTCCCTCACGTATACCCCGCAATCGTTTTTTTCTCACGCACGGCAATGAAGTCATGAACACCCGGGGATTCTCCATATCCAAAACCCCATCATACACACACACACATTTGCCCTCACTAACTTACTCACATCCACACCCTCAACCACATATTCACACTCATCACTGTTGGCTATTCCAAGACCATCTGGCCATGCTACCCTTACACTCTCAACCTCACCCACCTCCCGTGGCACCTTCACCCTCTCTCTTGCCACCAGTGGTACTCCCTTCCACAACTTGTGCTCTACTCTTCCATCCTCACCCAAATACAAACCCCCACGTATACCCCCCTTCATATGCAACTCTATAACACACTCACTCGGACGGACCACCATCCCACACCCCTTCAAAAATCTATATCCTAACATATCGTATTTATCATTAGCCCCCTCCATCAGACAAAGATCACTCTCGTCCATCACTACCCCACCAATTTCTATCTTTTCACACATCATCCCTACTATAGGTACCCCTACATTTCCTATCCCACGTATAGGTACCCCTACATTTCCTATCCCACGGACCTCACCCTTACAATTCCTTATCTCACACTCGCCCCGTAACTTATCGTACCCATTTTCAAACAACACATTTACACTACACCCAGTATCAATCACAGCAATCAAACACACACCCCCACGTATAGCCCCCTTCATATGCAACTCTATAACACACTCACTCGGACGGACCACCATCCCACACCCCTTCAAAAATCAATATCCTAACATATCGTATTTATCATTAGCCCCCTCCATCACACAAAGATCACTCTCGTCCATCACTACCCCACCAATTTCTATCTTTTCACACATCATCCCTACTATAGGTACCCCTACATTTCCTATCCCACGGACCTCACCCTTACAATTCCGTATCTCACACTCACCCCGTAACTTATCGTACCGTTTTTAAACAACACCCTTACAAATCACTTGCACGCCCATACACTCGTGCGTTTTACCCCCAAACCCTTTCTCATGCATCACCCCTTCACTCACATGCATTACCCTCACCGTCTGCATTCAACAATTATCATTCAACAATTACGTACGCCGTTGTCTCTCTCTCTCTCTCTCTCTCTCTCTCTCTCAAGACGTCTTCAAATGCAATAACCTCATTCCTCCATAACGTACCAAAAAAAGTCGAAAAACCTTAAAATGCAAGTAAACCCTACGGGAATGGCAACAAAAACTTCGGCAAAAAGTCAATTGCAAGAAAAGCCACGAGAAACGAAACAAAAAAAAAATCGAAAAAAATTTCAAATGCAAGAAAACCCTACGGGAACGACAACAAAAACTTCGGCAAAAAGTCAATTGCAAGAAAAGCCACGAGAAACGAAACAAAAAAAGTCGAAAAAAATTCAAATGCAAGAAAACCCTACGGGAACGACAACAAAAACTTCGGCAGGAAGTCAATTGCAAGAAAAAGGTACATGAAACGAAACAAAAAAAAAAACAAAAAAAAACCAAGAAAACTTAAACCTAAAAATCAAAGAAATCTGAAGAGGAGAGAGAGAGAGAGAGAGAGAGAGAGAGAGAGAGAGAGAATATCCAATGCAGGTATTTTTCAAATGACACTGAAATCTTCAAGAAACCTCGACAAAACGTCAATTGCAAGAAAAATCAAGAGCAACGAAAGAAAACACCTCGACAAAAATGCAATTGCAAGGAAAACAGAGAAGCGGGTGGAAAAACCTCCACAAACCGTCAAGTGCAAGAAAGAGAAACTCGGAGAAACGAAAAAAAAAAAAAACCCTCGGTGAAACTTCAAATGCAAGAAAAACAAAACTCTGACAAAACGTCAAAAGCGAGAAACGAAACAAAAGACCTCGACAAAAACGTTCATTGCAAGTAAAACCCAGAGAAAAATCCTCAGCAAAACGTCAATGCGAGAAAAAACAAGAGTAAGGGAACAAAAACAAAACCGGCAAACCGTCAATTGCAAGAAACCCAGAGAGGAAGGAAAGAAAAAACTTCTAATGAACGTCAAGTGCAAGAGAAACTAAGAGAAACGGAACAAATAAAACCTCGAAAAAACTCAAAATGCAAGAACACCTACGGGAACGAAAGCAAAATCTTCGGCAAGACGTAAATTGCAAGAAAACCGAAGCTTAGAGGGACGGAAGGAACAAGGAAAAAACGTCGACAAAACGTCAAGTGCAAGAGAAACTAAGAGAATCGGAACAAATAAAACCTCGAAAAAACTCAAAATGCAAGAACACCTACGGGAACGAAAGCAAAATCTTCGGCAAGACGTAAATTGCAAGAAAACCTTAGCTTACAGGGACGGAAGGAACAAGGAAAAGGCTTCGACAAAACGTCAAGTGCAAGAGAAACTAAGAGAATCGGAACAAATAAAACCTCGAAAAAACTCAAAATGCAAGAACACCTACGGGAACGAAAGCAAAATCTTCGGCAAGACGTAAATTGCAAGAAAACCTTAGCTTAGAGGGACGGAAGGAACAAGGAAAAAACTTCGACAAAACGTCAAGTGCAAGCGAAATACCTCAGGAACGTAACAAAAAACATCGACAAAACTTGAAATGCAAGAAAAACTAAGACAAACGAAAGAAAAAAACTCGTGTATTCCTGTTCACTATTTCATTACACTGATGCCTCTTGCGGCCTCCCCCTTCCCCAGGCTGGCACGTGGTCACCCACCGTCTCTTACCCCCCTCCCCCTACCAACGCCCGCCAGCATACCCCCCTCAACACAACTGCCCTACTCTGCGTCCGCATGAGACTGCTGTCACTTACCCTAGCAACCACTCAAACCCCCATAGCAACCGAACAGGTTCAGTGATGGCTCGTCGCGCTGTTGGGTGGGGGAGTCCAGGGGGTCACCCCCACTACCACCCTTCCCTCACTCTCGGCCGTCGGGAGCACGGGGGTCAAGCATGTGGGGGGGAGGGGAGAGAGAGAGGGTGAGAGACAGTAGCCCACCCGACCCCCTTTCTCCATTTTGACATCGAGCGTTGCGTGTGTGAATATTTGAATCACAACAGGTGAATTTCAAACCGTCGAGAATTTCAAAATTCTCGGGAACTTCAATTTCTCCGAATTTCACCAAACCGTCGAAAACTTCAAAATGCCCGAGAACTTCTATTTCTCGGGATTTTCAAAATTCTAGGGAATTTTACACTCATTCAGAGTATATATATATATATATATATATATATATATATATATATAACGTATAAGGAATTTCAATTTCACGTAGAGTTGAATTTAATAACTAGATAATATTGGTGTAAATGCATAAAAATACATAATTGAGAGAGAGAGAGAGAGAGAGAGAGAGAGAGAGAGAGAGGGGGGGGGGGGAATTATTGTTGCGTAAAATACTGACACATCTTTACAAAGAATTCAAAAAGAAAAAGCCACTACCAAGTCTATGAGAGGAGGTTTCCCGTCTCTGTCTTTGGCCGTCGCTGAAGGCGTGAAGAAGAAGTCTGACCTTTGTGTACCAAAATGTATAACCCCACAAGTTTCCCCGCTTTACTTTTTACCTACCGGCTGCCGCATACACACACATGCATGCCTACATACATACATACGATTGCATTATACATACATACATACGATCGCATTATACATATACATACATACATACATACGATCGCATTATACATATACATACATACGGTCGCATTCTCTGTCATGAGCATTTCCCGTCATAATTTGCATCCGTCGAAGTTTTCGTCAAATGAAGAGAGAGAGATTACTGCGGTACTTGAATTTTAGAACGGAACATTCAAATTTGAAAGTCCATAATCCTTTCCCTCTCCCTCCTACTAAAGTCACAGTATTCCCACTAATTTTGAGCAAGAACAGAATGTAGGCATTTGTAGAAAAGTTACGGGCAAAGGAATATATATTAAAAAAAAAAAAGGCCACCGTTAGGACAGTGGTTGTGGGGGGGGAGGTTCGGGGGTTGTGGAGGGGGGAGAGTCATGCACACGTGCGCGTCCCGGCCCCGATGCACCACGATAAGGAACAAATTAAAAACGCCCTCCCCTACAAAGGCCCCTTTCAAAATACATTTGAGGCTGCAAGTAAATATTTAATATAATGCCTGCTTAAGCCGATTCTATCGGTCTGGGCCTGTGCGTACTTATGACAGTCCCACCATGAGAATTACGTCTTGTACGGAGCTAATGGTGAAATAACCCATATAACGCCAGTGGCTGAGAGAGAGAGAGAGAGAGAGAGAGAGAGAGAGAGAGAGAATTTCACAAATTCAGATTCGAATTTCGAAGGGGCCAAGAACCAACCGACCTGGGCTACCAAATAGGGTCCCGCCTTTATTTCGGGGTGCATAAGGGCGTTAGTGGCCGACTCCCGTGTAACCTTCAGTGGGAGCTTGACGACACCGACTCGCTGCCGGTCTGCGAGAGCGGGAGGGGGAGGGGGTGGGAGGCAGAGACCCACCCGCCCAAGACTCCATTTTGACATTCGCGCGCCGCCTTTACGCATTTTTGAATGATAACCGCTGAATGCTTTCTTCTGTGAAATCCTTCACCAATATTCCGTTTCAATGATTTCAATGTTCTGGGGTTTACGGAGAGAGAGAGAGAGAAAGAAACTCCGTTTCAACCTGAAACACGAAAGCTCGTATATCAAGGGCGTTTACCTCCCGATTTCCCATAACATTTCCGAGCGTAAATGCATTTATTTAGAAGTCACCAGAATTATAGCATTTTATTGCTCAGCCTTCAACTTCAAAGTACATTTAACAGCCTACTGGCTCGGGACACAAAGGCGATATTTAGGGAGGTGGCGGGCACCATTTTATACACTAGCAACACACCCTCCCTTATCGCCGGGCCTGTTGCACCGACACACCATTGGGTGGGAACAAGGGCGTACCCCCACTCCCAACGTTCCTTCCCTCTCAGGGGCCGCTGGTTGACAGGGAGTCTCGCATGTGATGGGGGGGGGTTGTGGGCAGCGGGAGCTGGACATCGCCTGCCCTGCTGGCGTTTTGTATGAAACAACGATCATGCCGCATTCATACACATACATACATACATATACAGACATTACTCGTACATCGGGATCGAAGCCCGGTCTCTTAAAATTATATATGGTGTGCAGTGTAATGAGCTTTGTTTGGCATAGACGAAGGAGCTGCGGTGACGGATTCAGGCCCTGTGGGGCTTTTCTGCAGGTTGCGGAATCGGGTCAACAATCATTCCGGATTCCTTTCGCTTACCCATGATGTACGCAAACGAAAACGAGAAAACGAGAGAGAGAGAGAGAGAGAGAGAGAGAGAGAGAGAGAGAGAGAGAGAGAGAGAGAATCCTCCCTGAAAACAGAGAACATCAAGAAAAATCCAGAAAAAGAACGTAGAAAAAGGCGTTGAACTCGTAAACTGAAGCGAAGGCGCAATGCATTACTGCCCTGTGACGATTCTTCCTGTATTATACTCACGTTTTTCTATTTTTTTTTTTTTTTCTGAACGCTGTCATATTCTTTGGGAACTTCCCGAATTCCAAATCTACGGCTCCTTTGGTGGGCTTGTTTATTAAGGAGGGGGTATAATGTTCTGAAGAATTCAATAGTAAGAAGGGACTAGTTATTCCGTAGGTGATACAGGCGTGTGTGTGGAGGGGGATGAAGGAAGGGGTGGGAGGGGTGGGGGGGGGGAGCGAAAGCAACCATTTTAGATTTCACGTCGGGTAGCAACACCGCTTCCTGGTTTCATTCTCCCAATGCGAAGAGGCTTTCACTTCGGCTTCCCCTTTAGTTTACGAACAGTGACAAAAGGCAATAATTCATTTAGTGTAGTCATTCGTTCGTAATTCATGAAAGGAACTTTGTATATATGCTCTGCATTATTTGCACTTGCAATGCGTGCAAGGATCTCTGCTTTCAGTTGAAGCCTTACAGTATTGTCGAACGCTGTAATGTAAGTGCGCAGCATTCCCTTCCACCCACGTGCACCACTGGGCAGTGTGCGGCACCCCCCGCCCCCCCCCCCAACTCTAGTAACAACGTGGAAGGGGGTGCAACATTTGTTTTAGTTTCCTCCTTACGTACCCCTACCATAAGGTTACAATTATGAACTGGTTTGTTCTAAGTCCTTAATACCGGTGGCGAAACGGTTAACATTTCCAGAGCTCGCCTAGAAGCAGGACAATTTCTAAGCCCCAAATACAAGTTACCGTGGTAGCGAGAGAGAGGGGTGTAGGGGGGGGGGAGGAAGAAGGGGATCCCCTCAAAGCAGGAGCACTGTGAATAAAACGTTAGGAGAGGGTTGAGGAAAGTAAGGTGGAAGAAAGAGAATATGAACGGAGGTACAGTAAAGGGAATGCAAGAGGTTGCACCTGGGGGCCGAAGGAACGCTGCAAAGTACCTAAGTAATGCCTAAACTGCACCGCAAGGGGTGCACTAACGCCAGTACCCCCCCTACGGAGAAGAGATTAGCCTGGAGTGGAAAATTTTCGCGCCAAAAGTCAAGCAGGAAACCGCCCCTGGACGACAAGTTGGGGGGGGGGAGGGAGGGAGGGAGGGAGTTACAACGGGCATCGTATTCAAACTGGGAGCACGGGGGACTTGCAGGTTATGGGTGGGTGGGGGGGGGAGGGAGGGAGAGTGACAACGGGCATCGTATTCAAACTGGGAGCACGGGGGACTTACAGGTTATGGGCGGGGGGTGGGGTGGGGGGGTTTATGGGCAGCGAGAGCTGGACACCGCCTGCTCTGCAGGGGGGTGGGAGGCAGCAGCCAACCCAGCCCCCTACCCGGTTTTGGCCTTCGCGTGTCAATGTTCCGAGTGAAGCTTTGGGAATGAATTTGTATATATTACTAGATGAATAAAGTGCTGAAGAAAAGCCCGCACTCACTGTAGTGAATACTAACACTATCCTTAAGGGAAAGGCGTTACCAACTCATTACAGCACAAACACTGCTGTTGAACAGCACCATGGTCCCAGTCCCCCCCCCCCCTGCCTCGGGGGAGGAAAGGGGGACGCTGCAATTTGCAGCCCCCTATCTCTGTAAGCCTCTGCCGAACCTCATCACACCATAAAATTTATTAAAAACACAATACAACAAGCACTAATCGGTACACTACTTGACATATGGGTCTGCCCGTTCTTTTTTCCATCCCCTTATACCTTACTGCCTCCCCCCCCCCCTTCTATTACCCCTTCCAACCTTACGCCTACCATGCACTGCATTTTAAACAAGCCGCCGATGTTGGAGTTACTGCGGTGCGGCGGGCGCCTCTCTCTCTCTCTCTCTCTCTCTCTCTCTCTCTCTCTCTCTCTCTCTCTCTCTCTCTCCGTCTATGGTCCTAGTCACAGTATTCTCGTCAAGTTTAACACGAAGAAATGCTCATTTGTAGAAAACAAATCAGCTCATTGGTTTGGTTAAAGTACGGTATTCTTAAAAAAAAAAAAAAAAAAAAGCTGTCGTTAGGGATAGTGTGGGGGGAGGACGTTCGGGGGTTGTTGAGGGGGGGGGGAGGTCGTGAACGCGTGCCTTAGAGAGAAGTACACAATTTGGGATTCGAATTTCGAATGGTGAAGCCCCAACCGCGTATTATTCACCTTTCCTACAAACGTCCAACGTAGGCAATAATATAGTTGCATAACACCTAGGACTATCAATTAGGGTTCCCGCCTTTATTACCGGGTGCATAAGGGCGATCGTGACCGACTTTCCTTTGAACTCGTTAGCCGTTATGACTGCTCCTTTCCACCCACTGTACCTAAGCGGTTTTACTTCCATTTCTTGGCGCCTCATTATTATTATTCTTATATATTACGGTTCATTTCCAATTCCTTCCTTGACCTTTCATTATCATTATATCGTTGTTCCGCGGGGGAGTTGAGTTCATGCGGGAGGGCGGGGCGCCAACAATCTTCTCCACCAATTCCTCCCTCCACCCACACCAACAACAGCCTAGAGGCACTCGACTAGAACAGCGCTCGATTGATTTGGTTTCCTTTATTAAATTATATTATATTCATCATTATAGCATTACGCGTCTATGTGGCAGTAATGACTGCCTCACCCTACCTCGCCTTACCTCAATATACTGTGTATGTATGTATGTATGTATGTATGTGTGTGTGTGTGTGTCACTTTTGAGCAGGTACATATGCAATTCTAATAGCCACAGTGCCCTCCCTCTTCACTTCTCGAAGTGTTTCGCGCTTTCCTTTTTACGTATGGCTATAACAAGGAGACGCCGTAGAGGCAGCCACTGAACGAAAAAAAAAAAAAAAAGGCGATAGATAAGACCGTGTCACGTCAAACGCCCCAACCTTTATACATAACTTTTCCGCTGCTTCGTTTTCAAAGTGCATTCTACAGCCCGCTTCCTCTTCCTCCTCCCCCAACACGGCCCCACCATGCCAAGACACAAGGGGAGTTTGTTTTTTTTTTTAAGTCTACGCAGTTATCCTCCCTTTCTTAAAATGCAACAAAATATGAAGTCAGTTCCTTTCAGTTTAAACTCACCAGCCGTTATCCGTCGGCCACGAAGAAGCGAGCTGTACCAGAGTTCTTTTCCCGCCAGAATTCTGGCGCCACTTTTCCCCACCCCCTGCATGTACTCTTTAATGGATATATACATATATATATATATATATATATATATATATATATATATATATATATGGTTGACTGCATAACGGCACTGAATAAAACTGCTAAAATGTAGGTTTCATGGCTCGAGGGCCTCGATGTAGGCAATACGATAGCTGGCAGCAAAGCTCGCTCCAGGACAACACCCCATTGGCCGGATGCTCCTCACCTTCGCTACATGTACACCACTTACATTTTCCATATACTAAATTATGATACACACGTACATACATACATACATACAAGTTTGTGTCGAATCCACAGGTCACTGTCCCAGATACGTGATATATAATTGTAATAGTCGCAATGGCCCCTTGACTTATCGAATTCTTCACGCTACCACACACACACACACACACACACCACTGTCTTGTATACTGTTTAAGCTGCGTTTGCAATGCCTTCGCATTTGTGTCAAATGTAAACAATTATGTTCTCGTTGCTGTGTTACAGCCTAAGGGATGGCGTTATATCATGTAGTCACACGTACGTACATACAGACACGACCGTATTCTCCCGCCATAAACATTCCCGTCACTATTGGAATCCTTCGAAGTTTCGAGAGAGGAGTTGGTGGGGGGGGGGGGGGGGGGGAAGCCTTCGCGCAGGAAAAGTCTTATGGGCGAGTTATAACGGCCAAAATGTCAACCTTATAGCTAAGGATATGAAGGCGAAAATTCTATTACATAGACGTTATCAGCAGTTAGGGACTTTTTTCTTATTCATTTTCACGAATTTTCCTACATTTACGCATCAATAATACCACGTCTCTCTCTCTCTCTCTCTCTCGATAACGGAACACTCCCTTCGCTATCGGAAATAGCCACCCGGCATTCTCTCTCTCTCTCTCTCACAAGGGGAAGTCTGCAAGCCAGTATTGACCAAGTTACGTATCCTTTTGGGGAAACAAAGGCGATAACGTATAAAAAAAAAAAGTTACCAAAAAAACACTGGTTGTAGTAAGGGAAAGGGATTTACGCCAAAGGAATTTACGAATGTCACAGACCCATACTAATGGCGAACCACCCACCCCCCTCTCTCTCTCCCTCCGTCCGTCTATGGGCCTAGTCACAGTATTCCCGATAAATTTAGCAAGAACAAAATGCAGGCATTTGTAGAAAACCAAATAAACCCATTGGGCTGCTTAAACTGCGGTATTATCTAAAAAGAAAAAAAAAAGCAGCTTTCGTTAGGGATAGTGTGGGAGGGGGGGGATCGGGGATTGAGTAGGGGAGGTCAGGAACACGTGCCCCACCATGCCAAGACAGAAAGGGAGTTTGATTTAAAAAAAAAAAAAAGTCTACGCCGTTATCCTGCCTTCCTTGAAATGCCTTTTTCGTATTTTTATCGAGGGAAGAGATAACAGTGGGGGAAGGGTGGGGGGTGAGGGGGAGACAGGGAGGGTGTTTCCTTAACACCAAAAAGGGATTTTCGCCTGTATTCTCCAAGGTTGTAAGGGTCGAGAGCGCCGTACTACCCACCCGCCACTGCACGCGAACATTCCATATACACACAGTTGAATGCTGGCTCGCACGCTGTCTAGTGGGGGAGTCTAGGGGGTCACCCCTACCTACTGTCCCCCCTCCCCGGCCGTAGGCAGCAAGGGGGTGGTGTATGGGGGAGGCCCATGGGGGGGGGGTAGCAACAGTGGGTGTTTGAAGACGCCAACTTGCCGGTCTGCGAGAGCGGGAGGGGGTGGGAGGGAGAGGCCCACCCGTCCAGGCTGCACTGTGAGATTGGCGCGCCGCGTGTAAATATTTTGGAATCATAAACGCTAAATGCTTTTTTCCTGTGAAATCCTTCGATACTCCTTTTCATTAATTTCACTGTTCTGGGGTTTATGGGAAGGAAGGGAGGGAAGGGGGAAGTTAGGGAGAGACAGAGACCCGTATACTGTCCAAAGGAGGGAGGGGAGCATGCACTTGACAAGTGTTCGTGCACGAGAATTTGGTCCTCACTTCAACTTTTCAAAAGTAATTATTATTACCGAGAAATCAGCGTAGGTGTAACAGAAAATGAAGTAATTTACACCTTGAAGCGTCAAGTGTACGCAGCAATTATGTTCTGGTTATATTACAGCCTAAGGGATGGCGTTATGTCACGTACGTACGTAAATACACACACACACACACACATCGTTCGTCTGTCTGTCTCTCTTCTTTTAATTTTCAAGGTTACTGTATTTACGCACCAAAAACACACTCTCTCTCTCTCTCTCTCTCTCTCTCTCTTATAGCTACGGAAACGTATACCCACTTTGTGTATACATATATAACATTCATGGAGGTGAATGTATACAGGTATAGGAGCCTAGTTACGTCCCCACCCTGATGGTGGGGGCACACCAAGATTACAGTATTATTATTCTTCGATACTGCGCGGCTCAACGTTTTCATATGAGAGAGGGAGAGAGAAAAAACTCCGTTTCAACCTGAAACACGAAAGCTCGTAAAATCAAGGGCGTTTACTTCCCGATTTCCCATAACATTTCCGAGCGTACAGTATGTGCATTTCGACGTCTCCAGATTTATAGCATTTTATTGCTTCGTCTTCAACTCCACAGTACATTTAACAGCCTACTACCTTTGGACATATAGGCGAGAATTCTCTGATACAGACGACACAAGTTTCTCCGTGTTTCTACAATATTTAGCCTTTGGTAGGGAGGTGGCGGGCACCATTCTATATTACCCTAGCAACCACTCACCCTGTTGCCTCGACACACTGCTGGGTGGGAGGAAATGGGGGGTCACCCCCAACGTTCCTTGCTTCTCGGGGGCCATTGGGAGCAAGGCGGCCTTGCATGTGAGGGGAGGGGGGAGGGGTTCATAGGCAGCGGGAGCTGGACATCGACTGCTCTGCTGGCGGTATGTATGAAACAACGGTCATGCAGCATTCATATTTTAACATATATATAAAGTATATGACTTACATCGGGATCGAACCCCGGTCTCTCAAATGTAAATTATATGGTATGAAATGTAACAAGCTTTTTTGGCGAAGACGAAGGAGCTGCGGTGAACGCGCGGGAGTTGAGGTACCCGGGGAGGGAGGGGTGGGGGGAGTTCATGCGTTACCCTGCTCTTGGGGGAGGGCGGAGCGCCAACAGTCTTCCCCACCAATTCCTCCCTACCACCACCACCACCACCACCAGCCTAGAGGCACTCGACTAGAACAGCGCTCGATTGCTTTCGTTTCCTTTATTAAACTATATTCACCATTCTAGCATTACGCGCCTATATATGGCTGCCTTTCACAGTTTAAATTCAAAATTCACCAGCCGTTATGCGTCGGCCACGAAGCAGCCCTTCTACCCGACTTCGTTTCCCGCCAGAATTTTGGCGCCACACTCTCCCCCACCCCCCCTTCAGATACTCTCTAATGAAATATATGTGGCTGACTGCATAACGACAAAGAATAACACTGCTAAAATGTAGGTTTCATGGCTCGAGGGACTCGAAGTAGGCAATACGATTGCTGGCAGCAAAGCTCGCTCCAAGACGACACCCCATTGGCCGGAGGGACTGAAAAAGCCTATAGCAAACCGAACCCCTTCCCTTCTCGCTCTGCTCCTCACCTTCGCTACATGTACACCACTTACATTTTCCATATACTAAATTATGATACACACGTACGTACATACATACATACATACATACAAGTTTGTGTCGAATCCACAGGTCACTGCCCCAGATACGTGATATATAATTGTAATAGTCGCAATGCCGCCCTTGGCTTATCGAATCCTTTACGCTACTTTACACACACACACACACACACACACACACACACACACACACACACACACACACACCTCACTGTCTTGTATACTGTTCAAGCTGCGTTTGCAATGCCTTCCCATTTGCGTCTAGGGTATACAGTAATTACGTTCTTGTTGCTGTGTTACAGCCGAAGGGATGGAGTTATATCATGTAGTCACACGTACGTACATACAGACACGACCGTATTCTCCCGCCATAAACATTCCCGTCACTATTTGAATCCTTGGAAGTTTCGAGAGAGGGGCTGGTTGGGGGGGGAGGGGCAGCCTTCGGCCCGAAAATTCTTGTGGGCGAGTTAAAACGGCCAAAATGTCAACCTTATAGCTAAGGATATAAAGGAGAGACTTCTATGACAGACGTTAACAGCAGTCAGGGGCTTTTTTTCTTATCAATTTTCACGATTTTTACTATATTTACGAAACAATACCTCTCTGTGTCGATAACGGAACACTCCCTACGCTATCGGAAATCCCCACCCCGTAATTCTCTCTCTCTCTCTCTCCCTCAATAAGGGCCGTCTGCAAGCGAGTATTGACCAAGTTACGTATCCTTGTGGGGAAACAAAGGCGATAACATATAAAATAAAGTGCCAAAAAACACTTGTTATGCTAAGTTACGCCAAAGGAATTTACGGATGTGACAGACCCATACTAATGGCGAACACTCTCTCTCTCTCTCTCTCTCTCTCTCTCTTTCAATAAGGGACGTCTGCAAGCGAGTATTGACCAAGTTACGTATCCTAACGTATAAAAAAAGGTGCCAAAAACACTGGTTGTGCTAAGTTACGCCAAAGGAATTTACGGATGTGACAGACCCACACTAATGGCGAACTCACTCTCTCTCTCTCTCTCTCTCTCTCTCTCTCTCTCTCTCTCTCTCTCTCTCTCTCTCTCTCTCTCTCCGTCTGTGGTCCAACAGTCACATTATTCGCGCTAACACTAGCAAGAACAGAATGCAGGTGCATGTAACAAAAAAAGGTACTAAAAAGAGGCTACCATTACGGCAAATGTGGGGGGGGAGGCGTTGGGGGTTGTGGAGGGGGAGGTCCCCAGTGCACCAAGGTGAGGAGACAACCGAACACGCACGCCCACCCTTACAAAGCCCTTTCCAAATTGCATTCGAATAGCTGCAAGTCAATAAAAATTACCATAATAATCTCCAGCCTGTGCGTACTTATGACAATCCCAGCATGAGAATTACGTCTTGTACCGAGCTAATGGTGAAATACCCACATAACGCCCGTTGCTGAGAGTGAGGTTCAATAGTTGAGGTTCGAATTTCGAAAGGACCAAGCCCCCAACAATGATCCACCTAACTCCCCTACATAAAAATGTAGGCGATAATATCGTTGCATAACACCGAGATTATTATTACGGTTTCAGCCCTTCCTCCCGTACAAACCCACCCACCCACCCAGCCAGCCCCCACCACCCCGCCTGGAGGCACTCGACTAGAACAGCGCTCGGTTGATTTGGTTTTCTTATTAAATTATATTAATCATTATAGCATTACGCGTCTATATGGCAGTAATGACTGCCTCACCCTACCTCGCCTTATATATATATACATATATATATACATATATATATATGTATATATATGTAATATATATATATATATACATATATGGTCACTTTTTAAGCAGGTACATATGCAACTGTAATAGCCATAGTGCCCTCCCTCTTCACTTCTCGAACGGTTTCGTGCTTTTTTTCAACAGGTTTTACGTCTGACTATAACAAGGAGGCGCCGTGGGGGAAGCAGCCACTTGGACGGGAAGTGGGGATAGATAAGACCGTGTCACGTCAAACGACCCAACCTTTAAATAGAACTTTTTCGCTGCTTCGTTCTCAAAGTGCATTTTACTGCCTGCTTCCTCTTCCTCCTCCCCCACCCCCACCCCCACCCCACCCCACACGGCTCCAACAGGCCAAGACAGAGAGGAAGATTCATTTTTAAGTAAATAAAAGTGTAAGCAGATATCCTTTTTCTTAAAACGCTTAACGTCGTCTATCAAATGAAGCGATAACGCGGGGGGAAGGGTGGGGGGGGGGGGTTAGGGAGGCTGGGGGAGAGTCCTTACCACCAGAAAGGGATTTTCGCCTGTATTCTCGAAGACTGTAAGGGTGCTGTCACAGCAAAAAACTCTTGGCGAGTCCACATTTTTGTATTTGCATGTACATATACCGAGTTAAATGATGTTAAAAGCAATTGTCTGGTTTAATTGAGCCTTATGATGATATCAACAGCATTCATTCAGGTGGACGTGAGACGGACGGACGTCTTTGAACAAACTATTTGGAACCTTGCCCTGTTCACACCGTGAGGAATACACTGCCCGTGGGTGGGGACACCGAGCGCTTGCGAATCTTTCGTTCCCCCCACCCACCCACCCACACACACACACACTCTCTCTCTTTCTCTCTCTCTCTCTCTCTCACGCTTTAGTGAGTTTAATCAGCTTAATTATGGCTTTGCTATTCCTATTTCGTTTCAGACCGCGGTATATATAGGCTTGCTTTGGCTAACATTTCTACAAAAAGCGTTACATGGGAAACTTTAGGCGCCATCCTATTACTCAGACATATATATTTTCCCTCTCCTTTCCCGGGGGGCTCTTTTACCTACAAAGGTTACTGGCATAAGGCCAGCATGTTCTTAAAAATCAATTCCCGGATACAAATATCAAACATGACTGCTAAATTGGCGGTTTTCTGGGACGTCTTTGGTCAAAGTTGGGTTGATTTGACGAGAATTCTGCAGGACTCAAGTTAACCTACATGGGCTGGGGGAAGGGGAGGAACGTGGGGGGAAGGAAGGCTAGGAGAGCTCCTCACGTCCCCCCCCCCCCACCAAAGTGCGGGGGAAGGTGAGAAGCGGTGGTGAGGTGGGCAGAAGGTTCTGTGCAGACGCAAATCACACTGGCACCTACGGGGGGTGGGGTTGGGGGGGGGGAACGCATCGAGAACACCCTAAACACGAGGCACCAACCAAGCAGTCTGCTGCAGCAGCAGCAGCAGCAGTTCCGGACTCTTTAAATACTGAGGGGGAAAGGGAAGCCTCGGTATGCTAAGAACCCTGAAAGCACCAATTAACTGACCTTAATATGCCGAGACTGGGTAGTGACAGTGCTGCTCCTTCCTCCTGATGGTGTCCTGCTTCCTCGTGATGGTGTGTCCTGCTTCCTCCCTCCTGATGGTGTGTCCTGCTTCCTCCTGATGGTGTGTCCTGCTTCCTCCCTCCTGATGGTGTGTCCTGCTTCCTCCCTCCTGATGGTGTGTCCTGCTTCCTCCCTCCTGATGGTGTGTCCTGCTTCCTCCCTCCTGATGGTGTGTCCTGCTTCCTCCCTCCTGATGGTGTGTCCTGCTTCCTCCCTCCTGATGGTGTGTCCTGCTTCCTCCCTCCTGATGGTGTGTCCTGCTTCCTCCCTCCTGATGGTGTGTCCTGCTTCCTCCCTCCTGATGGTGTGTCCTGCTTCCTCCCTCCTGATGGTGTGTCCTGCTTCCTCCTGATGGTGTGTCCTGCTTCCTCCTGATGGTGTGTCCTGCTTCCTCGTGATGGTGTGTCCTGCTTCCTCCCTCCTGATGGTGTGTCCTGCTTCCTCCTGATGGTGTGTCCTGCTTCCTCGTGATGGTGTGTCCTGCTTCCTCCTGATGGTGTGTCCTGCTTCCTCCTGATGGCGCGTGACCTGCACGCTTGCTCCGCCTGGAAAAGAGAGAGAGACTCAGTCATGCGATTGAGACCGTGTGAAGTCACGGCACCAAGTCAAAGGAAGATATAAATAAATAAATAAATAAATAAATAAATAAATAAATAAAGAAATAAAGTGCAATATATAATGACATGAAGAGCAATGAAATCCTGCGAGACAAATACGAACAGGAAACTTGCAAGAGAGGGAATATTCCGTGACTTCTTTAAATAGTGGAAGGGAGGAAACTCACGTGGAGGAGGAGGAGGAGGAGGAGGAGGAGGCCCGACTCGTTCGTTCCTTCAAGCAACCTTCCAAAGCACGTCCACCAAACACCCAACACTGGAGCAAGCAAGCAAGCAAGGTGGAACCACGAAAGGAATTTGGTCCAAAGTGTCACACAGGGTGGGGAAGCAAGGAAGGAAGCAAGGAAGGAAGCAAGCAAGGAAGGAAGCAAGGAAGGAAGGAAGCAAGGAAGGAAGCAAGGAAGGAAGCAAGGAAGCAAGGAAGGAAGGAGGTAGGCCAAGCCAGCAGCTGGCCGAGGCCCGAAACAAACTTTGGCACAGAGAAAGGAACACGATAGAGGCCTAAGATACATACATATTATATATAAACACTTACCCGTATGATGAAGCAGTGACTGAATATTGAACTCAGGACTTCAAAAGCGCCGGAGCCCTTCCCGACGGCCTCTGCTCTTCGCGACACCGCCACCCATCTCGGCCGCGCTTCTACGCACATCTCACTCTTACCAGTAACACTAGCGCACTGACTGCCTGACGCCGTGGAGTCCCTGCGTGCCCGAGCGGTTGCTGGCTGGGAGGGAGGGATGGTGGGAGGGGAGGATTGTTGGAGGGAGGGAGGGAGCTCGCTCACGCCACCATGGCCTCCTCCAACCATCCCTCCGCCGGTCCCCCACCACCACCCATCAGCCACGCGCGCGACAACAGACCATCCCTCCCCCCTCCCAACCCAGACACCGCCACCCGGGCACCACCCATCCCTCCCTCCCTCCCGCCGTCCACCTCCATCTCCCTTCAGCCACGAGCGCCACCACACACCATCCCTCCCCCCTCCCAACCCAACCACCGCCCGCCAATACACCCACCCGCCAGCCCATGCATGCGTTATCGCCTACGGTTTCTTCTTAATTCACACGAGAGAGAGAGAGAGAGGGGGGGGGGGGCGGCTATAATATATGTAAGGATAATAATGCTAGGAAGGAAATGTACGGAGAAATAAACAACACTTACGAACGCATTTTCAAACCCTGTGAAAGAAAAGTGCCCACGGCACTTGTCGCTTACTCAAAAGAGAAAATATCAAAGGTACTTGTGACACACATTATATATATATATATATATATATATATATATATATATATATATATATATATATATATATTATATATATATATACACACATACATACATACATACACATTCCTGTCATTTTGCTTATTCCCTTTGATCCTGTCAAAGCGATCTAATATTGAGGCCGCCTCGTGGGTTCTGATTTGGTGGCAGAATCAGTGGGCTTGATATGCTAATAAATAAATCAGGAACACTAGCATTCGCGCTTAGCGTCAGCATCAGAGAATAATGTTGTCATGTTATTATAGTGCCCGCACTATGAGGTTGGGAATTGCGAATGTCATTCCAAGCTTTTAACTAAATGCTTTGTGCTTTTTATAATTCTCTGTTGTCTACAAGAAAGTGGTTTTTCTACTGTATATTTGTGATAATTTATGAGAACAAACGGATTTGTCAAATGGGTAAATGATTTGTCATTTTTTTTATAAATATAACTAAGCGATGAAACCAATTCCGGTATAGGAATCACTCTTCCCCTGAAAGAAGCGGGACGCCACATCTTAAAAACTAACCATAGAATTTTCTTGAAAATGATCTCATTTTGTTTCCCACACCCGATTTCCTAGAGACCGGGAACGCGAGAGAAAGATCATTGACATACACGAAAGTATATCATGACTCGGAACGCGAGAGAAAGAGTATTGACATACACAAAAGTATATTAATTAAAGTGACTGTGCAACAAAAAGTCAACATTTTCAAATCAATAATTAAAAGACAACCAGAGGGAAGTCCCACCACACCATTCCCAGGCGTCCCATCCAAAATGAAAAGTGTAAGGAACGTGACCTAGTCGGCTGCATTCAAGAAGAAAAAAGCACCCTACCCCCAAAAATTGCTACAAAAGCTTTCTCAAGCCGTTATTGTAGTATCAGGTGTGCTTAATAACATATCAAAAGCTTGCCACAATCTGAGCACGCAAAAGGTCTGATTTCCAAGGTGGCGTCTATCATAGCCGAATGTATTTCTGGTGATAGAAATTCATTTCTCGCTGTAATGTGGTTCGGATTCCACAATAAGCTGTAGGTCCCGTTGCTAAGTAACCAATTGGTTCTTAGCCACGTAAAATAAGTCTAATTCTTCGGGCCAGCCCTAGGAGAGCTGTTAATCAGCTCAGTGGTCTGGTAAAACTAAGGTATACTTACTTATTTTTCTAAATCCTTAAATTACCTGATATTCTTCAATATTCAAACTAGATAAGTAATGCTGGTGCCTAACACCTTATTTCGGGGATCTGTAAGCCCAATTAGCATACCTGCATTATGCTGAAGTGGTTTTATACTCAAATTTCAGAAGTAAAGTTGCTGTCTAATCCCGTGTTTTGTTTTTTTTCAGAAATGAATAAAATAGGATTCATGATAACATTTTTTGCCAATAATCACTACACTAAGCTTGGTGGCCTTGTTGGTCCCCCACCTTAGATGTTGAAAAATCTAATCATTTCAATGTACTGTTATTCAGATAAGTTGGTTGGATTTCCCGATTCCCATTATTCTTTTCATTTAGCCAAACACACGCGCGCGCGCGCCCACATAAATACGGATGTACGTTTACAAGAGAATACTGGAGCGTACAAAGAAAGTTTTGTAGAAAACTTTCTCTCTCTCTCTCTCTCTCCTTATTCACATGACTCTTCTCTCTTTTCTGCCTTCTAGTTTTTAATATATTTAACATAACGCTAATAATTGTGTGTGTGTGTGTGTGTGTGCGTGGTGCTCTATAACGTAGGTTACAGATAGGTCTATTCTTCACATTTGTTAAGAATTCGGAACTTGTTTCACAAAGTCCATGTACAGTTTATAAAACGTAACTCATGATTGTGCAGGGAGTTTTGACATTAAAGACTCTCCCTCTCTCTCTCTCATTTATTACATTTGAAATGTGGAAAGACTCAAATAAGGGAGTTATTAAGCGTGTACCAAAGATTGGAGATAAGTGTGATCTTAATAACTGGAAACCTATCTATAACTGTGTTAAATGTAGATTGCAAAATTATAGCAAAGGTTTTAGCATGCAGGTTAAAATCAACGCTTTGTACATTCGTATCAAAGGAATAGTTCTGTGCTGTCCCTGGAAGGTCAATCAATAAATAATTGCAACACTTTGCCATGGGATATGATAGAATGCTCCTTCAATAACGAGAACATGCCAGCTGCCCTTATGAATAAATAAATCTTGATTAGTACAAAGCATTCGGCAGGATTCATCTAGACTTTCTCTCCGGAACGCTGCCTTTCCAAACTTGGATTTTCTTGAGGTTTTGTCAACTTCATTAAAATGCATATCGGCAAATGGTCATATATATATATATATATATATATATATATATATATATATATATATATATATATATATATAACACCGTAAGTTGTCTACAGGGTTTAAAACTGGATTTCCAAGCCTATACAAAAAAGGATAAAAATACAGCAGTGAGATCAATAAGTGAATATATACCTGGAATTTGGTAGCTTCATGAAGTAGTGCCCTTATCAGAATGCTCAAAACCAGATTTATATTGATATATGATACAGTAAGGTGTCTACAGGGTTTAAAACTGGATTTCCAAGCCTATACAAAAAAGGATAAAAATACAGCAGTGAGATCAATAAGTGAATATATACCTGGAATTTGGTAGCTTCATGAAGAAATGCCCTTATTAGAATGCTCAAAACAAGATTTTTATTGTTAAAAGCACTTGAGGGTGAATGTCATTTATCGTCTACTAGAGAAAATGTTCATCCCGAGATTTGGGAGTGACATTTGTGTAGATGACTTAGGTACGTAGATGTAAATGATTTAACAACATTATCACAACTAACAAAAAAAAAGTATATCTATATAATAGGAAAAAATATATTTGTATACAATATAACTATGTGCAAAACTCTGTAAATTTTCCCAATTAAAGTTAAAAAAAGAAAAAAGTGAACCTCACAGAATTCCCGCTCCATTTTGAGTTTATTTTTAAAACGTGTAACTTAAACTCCAGGATTAACTCTTCTTCCCGCGAGGGAAAAAATGCCAGGAATATATTATATATATATATATATATATATATATATATATATATATATATGTGTGTGTGTGTGTGTGTGTGTGTGTGTGTCTGTGATCATACTCTTAGACATGTATATCTCCTGCCATAACTTTAATCCTTCAAAATTTCCGTTAAATCAATCGAATTTTCACCGAGTGCTTCCTGACAACCGCTTATTTTAGCATTCATTTTTCATACTTTTAATCCTGAATTCTGGTTTTGCAGATCTATCTGGCCTTATGCCAGCATTCTCAGTAAAATATATTAGTCAGGGAAATAGTATGGACTCGAGATTCGTGAGGATTATGTACCCTATTATGAAGGTGATCAAACAAATTGCAGCTTTCCGTACGTTTTCCTTTATAAATCACTATTTGATTCGCTTCGCTTCGCTTCGAGAGAGAGAGAGAGAGAGAGAGAGAGAGAGAGAGAGAGAGAGAGAGAGAGAGAGAGAGAGAGAGGATTCCCACACGCTCGGTGTCACCAGCCCGGGAGGGAGAAACGGTTAATATAAAGGTTTGAAATAGAGTTGTTGATTAACGTTTGTCTGTCTCACGTCCACCTGAATGCTGTTGACATCAACCACAAGTCTCCATTAATCCAGACAGTTGCTTTGAACATCAATTAACTCGGTATATATGCAAATGCAAAAATATGGACTCATCAAGAGCTTGCTGTTACAGTAGGGAGCTCTCGACCCCTACAGCCTTCGACAATACAGGCGAAAATCCCTTTTTAGTGTTAAGGAGACTCTCCCTCCCTGTGTATCCCTCACCCTCACCCTTCCCCTAGCGTTATCGCTTCCCACGATAAAAAGACGAAAAAAGGCATTTTAAGAAACAAAGGATAACGGCGTAAACTTTTTTTATTTGAAAACCAAACTCCCTTCCTATCTTATGGTTGCCTGGAAGGACCCCACCAACCGTGACAATGAATTCTCATTGGCATGGAATTCACTGTGATATTGAATAATAATAAATGATGAAGTCTGCTTCGCAACGCGTAAGGTGAGCGGCCGCTTTCAGTTCAAATTAGTCAGCCGTTATGAACCGGCCATGAAGGCACCCTCGTTCCTTCTACCCAAAGATTTTCCCCGCCAGAATTCTCCTCTCTCACTCTCGCTCAATACCTGCAAGACCCCCGCGCTCCCAAAGGCGCAGGAGAGGGAAGGAACCCTCGGGTGACCCCCTAGACACCCCCCCACCACCCAACAGTGTGTCGAGGTAACGTGGGCGGTCAACCTATTATATCATATTCTCTATGTTCGGGCGTTTAATGCCGAAAGTTGCCCAGTGCCATGCAGGGATCCTCCTTTCCGGCCACCCCCTCCCTACCCACCCCCCCCCTCTCTCTCTCTCTCTCTACCACGCTAACCCGTTCCTCGGCCTTAGCAAACGGCCTGTTTCTAGGCGAGCTAACAGTTCTGCCAAGGGATCAGGGACTTATAACAAATAAAAAAAATGATAATATTCAACTTTACGGTAGGGGGACGTAAGGAGGAAACCGTCTGATACAGACGCCGCGCCTGGTTTCATGTTGTCACGAAAGAGCGAGTGAGGGAGGGGGTGCCCAGAGAACATCCCAGAGGGGTAGAGCGTGGGTGGACAATGATACGTAGTCACAACTTCGTTCGTGCACAGGGATTCAATCCGAACTTCAACTAAATTGAAGTAGTGATCCTTGCACTGGTTGCAAGTGCAAGTAATATTATATAGGGAATGAAGTACCTTTCACTGAATTGAAGAACGGATGACTACACTAAATCAATTATTGCCTTTTGTCACGGTCCTTGAACTGTAGTGGAAGACGAAGTGAAAGCCATTAATGAAGCATTGGGAGAATGACAACCGCACGATTTGAATTTCGAATTGCCTGCCTACGCTTCTCCCACCCCCCCAACACACACACACGTCTCGATTACTTAGATTACGAAAAAAGCTATAGTTTCTTCTTTTTATTATTATTACACATAAACCTCCCCTTCATAATTTGAATCCTTCGAAGTTTTCGTCAAATCAAACGTTGTCTCCAGGAGAGAGAGAGAGAGAGAGAGAGGGGTGGGGGTTGGGGACGTCCCCCTTGTGGCAGGGGAGGCAGCCTTCCCGTGGGAAAATCTTGCGGGCGAGTTATAACAGGCAAATGTCAACCCTATAACTGATTATATATAAAGGCGCGAATTCCCTCATATGCTGCAAACGCAACAAGGGCTTAGCGGCTTTTTTTTTTCATATTAATTTTCAAGGTTTTTACTGTATATTTACGCACCAATAATACCGCGCTTCCCCCTCCTTCTTTCAGCCTTGTAGCTACGGAAATGTATACATGCATTGTGTGTGTATATACATATACATGACTGATTCACGAAGGTGAATGTATAAGAAACAATGTTATTATATCATATACCGAAGACTAAATATTGCGGAAGCCGTAAAATTGTGGACAAAACCATCCCTAACCTCTCAGAGAATTCTCGTCTTTATATCCAAGCGTTTAAGGCCGAAAGTTGCCAGTGATAGAGTGCCTGGAAGGGATCCACCAAACCCCCAAACCCCACCCACCGCCCCTACCCTCCCTCCCGGCAACGGTAACTAAGCGAGCACTGAAAATTTTAATCTTTCCGAAAGGGATCAGAGACTTATAAGAAATAAAAAAGTTTATAATTTTCAACCTTACGGTACGGGAGCGTAAGGAGAAAACTCTCTGATACAGACGCTGCGCCTGGTTTCATGTTGTCACGAAAGAGCGAGTGGGGAAGGGGGTGCCCAGAGAACACCCCAGAGGGGTAGAGCGTGGGTGGACAATGATACTGTTCACAGCTGCGTTCGTGCACAGGGATTCAGCCGCAACTTCAACTGAACTGAAGTAGTGATCCTTGCACTGGTTGCAAGTGCAAGTAATATTATATAGGGAATGAAGTACCTTTCACTGAATTGAAGAACGAATGACTACACTAAATCAATTATTGCCTTTTGTCACGGTCCTTGAACTGTAGTGGAAGACGAAGTGAAAGCCATTAATGAAGCATTGGGAGAATGACAACCGGAACACACTGGTGCCGCGCGGTTTGAATTTCGAATTGCCTGCCTACGCTTCTCCCACCCCCCCAACACACACACACGTCTCGATTACTTAGCTTACTGAAAAAACTAAAGTTCCTTAATATTATTATTATTATTATCATTATCCTGCAGAACATAAACCCCCTTCCTAATAAACAAGGCCACCAAAGGACCTGTTGATAGGGAATCCGAGAAGGATCGTCACGGGGCATAATGCATTGCGCCTTCGCTTCAGTTTCTGCTTTTTTTTTTTTTTTTTTTTTACGTAACGTACTTTGTTTTGAGGGAGGATTCTCTGTCTCTGTCTCTGTCTGTCTCTCTGTCTCTTTCTCCCTCCTGCATATATCCGTTAATGAAACATATATGGGCAATAGAAGGCAAAGAGCTTACCGTAATATTCAAATGGGGAAAAAAGCGCGGTAAAAAGAAAAAAAAAATGATTGCATAAAGTAAAACTCTGCTAAGATGTAGGTTCCGAGGCGATATGATATCGGCTCAGCAGCCAATAAGCGAGCTCGTAGCAACACCCGCTCTCCAAGATGACGCCCCATTGGCCGGATGGACTGAAAGAGCCAATAGCAACACCGTGCTTGGTCTGCCGATCACCTTGACGTCATGCTACCGGCGGGAAGGGTGGGATTTTAACCAATCACAAAGCTCGTACCTCAAGGGCTTGGAATAGACTGGAAAGTGGGTGCGTGCTGTTTTTACCACTTGTGTGATAAGAAATGATTTATTTTTACCCAATAATGATAAGTACGGTACTTATTCTCAAAGAATATGATTAAATATTAAGAATAATATAGTGTAGTTACAACACTTATGCATTTCTATAGTAATTTAAGGTACAGAAAATCACTTTGTACCAGATTCGTATTAAGTGCAATGCCCTCTTCATTTGTCGAATTCTTCGCATCATTACATACACGCACACACACGCGCACACACACACACACACAGGCTTGTATACTGTTTAAGCTCCATTTGTAATGATTTCTTGTATATGCGTCAAGTATATATATACAGTAATTATGTCTAAGGGATGGCGTTGATTCATGTAGTCACACGTACGTACGTACGTACGTACACACGACCGTACTCTCCACGGTCATAATTTGAAACCTCCGAAGTTCCCGCCAAAGCATACGTTGTCTCCAGGAGAGGGAGAGTGGATGGGGCCCTTTCTCCTGGGGGAGGGGGGGGGGTGCGGCATGGGGGACCCCGGGGTGGGTGGTCTCTCGGAGGGGAAGAGACTGCAGCCTTCGTGCGGGAAATTCTTGTGGGCCAGTTAATATGACGGGCAAATGTCAACCTTATAACTATTTATACATAAAGGCGCGAATTCCCTCATATACTGCAGACGTAACAAGCGCTTAGCGGCTTTTTTTTCATGTTAATTTTCAAGATCTGTACTGTATTCAGGCACCAATGACACCGCGCTTCTCCCGCCCTGCCTCTTTCAGCCTTGTAGCTACGGAAATGCATACCAGGGTTGCCGTACTACGGAAATTCGTCACCGAAGCGGATAGCTACGTCATAAAGTGGCTATGACGTCAGCTACGGAAAAATTTCCGTCAAGTGACTTTTTCTTTGTAAATACATGGTAAACCCTGTAATTATGAGCTAGAATAAATACAAAGCCTTCAATATACATTGTGTCATTTTCCTTCATGTAATATATAGCTTTAATCACAGCATGGGCATTATTATAACAGTGATAAGAAGTGACAACTGACGGACGCTTACGGAAATTTCCAGTTCAGCACCAACTTTGAACGCTCAACAAGGCTATAAGCTGGTTGGAAGACTTCATTGAGCTCCAAATAAGTTTATTGATATTGGAGAAAGAGGTAAACACGTTTAAGGTAAGTTTTTTGTAGTGTGTTGCTATATGTGTAAGTGTCAATACATATTATGGTTGGTTCCCCTTGAAAGTAGTATGAGAAAATTTTCACTGATCACAGAAAACGACATCCACACTAATAAGGTGGTACTGTGATTATTAGTCCCGTTTCGCAAATTACTCGCTTTGTGATGCTGTTTGAAATACGAGTAAAATATATTGAAACTTACTATCTCACTTATGCAGTTTGAGGTACAAAAAAATATTTCCATATCATGCCACCACGTCCAAGGTTTCAAGACAAATGGTTGTCAAATGACTTGTTCAAAGATTGGCTGGCCAGAGTACCGGTTTCATATAGTAAAGCGTATTGCACAGTATGCCACAGAGCACTCAGTGCAGAGATATCCTCGCTAAAGCGTCATCGCATCTGCAAGCAGCACATGCTAAAGCGTCATCGCATCTGCAAGCAGCATGTGGCTAATAATGAGCGCCTCAAGGCTAAAGCCCAACTTCTTCCAATCGTGCCTTCTGCACGTGAGCAACCTGGCACGAGCAACCAGCAGGAAGGTGCCTCACCACCCTCTGTGGATGTGTTGAGTGGTGTGGCCTATGCAACTATACTGTTCACGTATAGTTCAGCTATGATTGTTTTTTTTTTGTTTTTTTTTGCCTTGTGCTTTATCATGGATCACACACAGACACACACACACACACACACACACACACAAGAGGAAATATATCGATCGGTGCAGTGCACTTCCAGGAAAAGTGCCAAGAAATTCGTAAAAGATTTGACATGAATAATAGGCTATGGAGACTGGCATCTTACTTACACCCTAAACGGGTCATTGAACCGACCACACGCACTGAGGTGCCTTCTTTACGTGATTTGTTTCATGAAGTACCTCGTCTTGATCACTATGACAGACAGGCTTTGGATGATCAGTGGAGACGGATACAGTGGCACGACTTTCCCGAGGAAATTAAAAACACCAGGTGTAACATTAATCATTTTTACAAATATGTCATGGATATTGTTGACGGCAGTGGTGATGCTCTGTTTGCTGTTTTTGGCAAATTTGCCTTAGAAATATTGTCACTGCCATTGTCAAATGCTGGTGCCGAGCGGCTATTTTCCAAGGTCAATTTAACTAAGAGAAAGCCAAGAAATCGACGACTTCAGGTAGAAACTGTAAAATCATTAATAGCTCTGAGTGAATGTGCTTCCAAGCAAGGTGGCTGCAATGTTTTTGAACCTAGTAGGGAAATGATTTTGTGTCTGAAAGAATAATGTTACTGGTGATGTAATATATTTGTTTTTGTTTAATTATGTTGTATAATTACAACTATTAAAAATGCAGTTTGTTAATTTCACTAGTTGTTTTATGTTGCCTTCATTACTATTTTTGACAATGTATATGATGAAATACTTGTTTTGATAAAGACGTTTTTGAGATACATCAGTTTTCTTTCAATCTCAAGCTTTCACCTTCCCACAGAGTGTATCACAACAGCAATTAGTTAAAAAGAGTAGGAGTGCCAACACATGCTCTCTCTCTCTCTCTCTCCAATTTGCAATTTAAGAGAGCAAAAGTCTGATTCAGCACGAATTTTGATCAAACGCTTAATAACGTCACCTGATATCGAATTGCAACGCAACCACATGTACA
This sequence comes from Macrobrachium rosenbergii, assembly GCA_039081455.1. Lineage (NCBI taxonomy): Eukaryota > Metazoa > Arthropoda > Malacostraca > Decapoda > Palaemonidae > Macrobrachium > Macrobrachium rosenbergii. The sequence continues at coordinate 51,920 of JANJGK010004864.1, forward strand.
CCCGCTTGATGGTCCTGCTCATAGCTGAACTAATGGTGGGAACGGGACCTGAAACTTCATCAACGGTAAACCTATATTTTACTCTCTACTTTACAATAGTGTCTGATTAGGTGTTGGAGTTGCTGCCCTTTTCTTCAACAATCTTGCCGAAAATTGCGGAATAGAAAACGTCGGAAATTTGACGTCACCAGTAGCTACGGATTTACGGCAACACTGATGTCATTGCATACACGCATTGTGTGTGCATATACATATACATGACTGATTCACGAAGGTGAATGTATACAGATATAGGAACAAAGTTACAGCCATGAGGAAAAGAGTAGAGCTGTGAGTGCGCACGCGAGAGAGAGAGAGGGGCGTCGGCCTCTCGCTGCCCATAAACCCGCCCCTCCCCCCTCCCCTGCCCCTTACCCGAAAGGCACCCGTGCTCCCGTCGGGACCAATGAGGGAAGGACCCCGCGGGTGAGCCCCCGGCTGACCCACCCACCCAACGGTGTGTCGAGGTAACATGGGCGGTCAACCTATTATATCATATACCGAAGACTAAATATTGCGGAAGCCGTAAAAATGTGGACAAAACCCATCCCTAACCCATCAGAGAATTCTCGTCCTTATGTTCAAGCGTTTAATGCCGAAAGTTGCCCAGTGATAGGGTGCCTGGCAGGGGTCCCTCTATACCCCCACCCCAATCCAGCCCCACCCCCTCTCTCTCGCTACCACAGTAACTTGTTTCTCGGCCTTAGCAAACGGCTCATTTCTGGGCGGGCTCTGAAATTTACAACCAATCTGCCAATGGATCAGGGACTTATAACAAATAAAAACATATATAATATTCAACTTTACGGTAGGGGGACGTAAGGAGGAAACCCTCTGATACAGACGCTGCGCCTGGTTCCATGTTGTCACAGCCCAAAGGGATTGCACGTGGGTGGACAATGATACGGATATCACAACTGCGTTCGTGTACAAGGCTTCAACCCCGACTTCAACTCAATTGAAGAAGTGATCCTTGCACTGGTTGCAAGTGCAAGTAATATTATATAGGTAATGAAGTACCTTTCACTGAATTGAAGAAAGAATGACTACACTAAATCAATTATTGCCTTTTGTCACGGTTCTTGAACTGTAGTGGAAGGCGAAGTGAAAGCCATTAATGAAGCACTGGGAGAATAAAAACAGGACGGTCTGTTGCCGCGTGGTTTGAATTTCGAAATGCCTGCTTACGCTTCTCTCCCCCACCAACACCTACCCACAAGCCCCACCCCCCCCAACACACGTTTCGATTACTTAGCTTACGGAAAAAAACTCTCTCTCTCTCTCTCTCTCTCTCTCTCCCCCTGCATATATCCTTTAATGAAACTTAATATATGGGCAAAAGAAGGCACTATGCTTATCCTATCCAAATGGGAAAAAATTCCCCCAAGCTATCATGTATGTGTGTGCGTAGTTCATCTTTTTATTATGAGAGAGAGAGAGAGAGAGAGAGAGAGAGAGAGAGAGAGTCCCGCACACTGTCCAAAGGGCGGGGCGGGGGGAGGGGAATGCCACGCACACCACAACAGTGTTCGTGCGCGAGGAAGGATTTGATCTTGGCTTCAATTTATCACAAGTATTTATTATTACAGGAAAATGGGCGCAGGTGTAAGTGACAGAAAAGGAAATAACTTACACTTAAACTTAAGTACGGATGACTACCCTTAATTAACTTGTCTTTTGTCACGAGAAAGAGCCTGTTAAGCATTGGGAGCAGGAACTCCGAAGGCTTTGAGAGGAGGCTCTGGGTGGGCGGATGTTTGAAATTTGAATCGCCCTGGCCCGCCTACGCTTCCTCCCCCGCCCCGCTCCAACACCACCCATCAAACACCCCATCCCCACGTATAAGCCAGACAAACAAAATGGCCCCGAATGATTCCCACATAACGCTTTCAGTAAAAATGATGGCAAAAGCATGCTTATGCTCGGGTCTAAAACGAATTAGGAATAGCAAAGCTATAATTAAGCTAATTAAACTTACTGAGAGAGAGAGAGAGAGAGAGAGAGAGAGAGAAAGTGGCTGCCTTCAGCCATAACGGCTAATAAATCTAAACGGAAGACGGTCACTATCGCCCTTAAACACCCTGCGGTAAAGGCGGAAACTGTCTGTTATACTCTCTCTCTCTCTCTCTCTCTCTCTCTCGTATTATGATTACAGCGTTGTTTTCTGAAACCAGAAACTTGATAACTCTTTGGAAAACGTACAACTCCAAAGAATTTGAAATGTGCGAGAATGTGAAATTCTCGGGAATTTCAAAGTCGAGAATTTGATATTGCTGGGAATTGCATAAACGCCAGAATTCCATTATCGGGAACTGAAAATAGTCTAGAATTTCAAAACCTTGGGGAATGTCAATGTGTGTGGGATTTAAAATTCCCGATATTATGAAATTCTCTAGAGTTTGAAAATCTCGAGAATTTTAAACTACTGAGAATTTGAAATTCTCTGGAATTTCAAAATCTCCAGTTTGAAATTGCTGAGAACTCATAGGAATCCGAAATAGTGGGGGATTTGAAAACTCGAAGAAGCTGAAATTGCCGGGAGTTTGAAATTTCCGAAAATGTGAAATTTCGAGAGTTTGGAATTTCGAGAGTTCGAAATTGACGAGAATTTCAAATAGCCGAGAAATGGCAATTCCCAAGAATTTGAAATTCTCGAGAATTCGACATTGACGAGAATTTCAAATTCCCGAGAGTTGGACATGCACGAGAATTTCAAATTCCCGAGAAATTGAAATTCCCAAGGTTTTAAAATTCTCGAGAACAAATTTTTTGCTGGTATTGACTGATTTGGAAGAGTTTTCGTCTGATTTTGACGGATTT
>JANJGK010004866.1:2500-10000 GCA_039081455.1 Macrobrachium rosenbergii
ATTATTATTATTATTATTATTATTATTATTATTATTATTATTATTAATATTATTATTATTATTATTTCCTGTGATCATTTCTGCATCTAAGATCAACAGTCCCATGAAGAACAACAGAGAGAGAGAGAGACGAGAGAGAGAGAGAGAGAGAGAGAGAGAGAGGGGGGGGGAGGGGCGAGAGAGAGAGAAAGTATCAATTTTGAAAATGGGATACCTGCAGAAAAGCCCTAAAACCCAATAATTGATTTCCATTCCAGTTTGCTTGCAGTGTAATCATCTTTCTTCAGGAACTTGAAGGTCTGCAATTCGGAAGGGAGCAACTGAAAAAGAATCTCTTTCTTTTGTCATTCTTCACACACGTATTCCAAAGAAGTCCTGGCATTTCCTTCCCTAATTACTCGGTGGTTCAATCAAATTATTTTTTACTCCTTTCAAATCATTATTTCCAATAATAATAATAATAATAACAATAATAATGATAATAATAATAATAATTATTATTATTATTATTATTATTATTATTATTATTATTATTATTATTATTATTTATTATTATTATTGGAATGGAAATCCGTCTGAATGCTTGATTTGCACTTGGTTTTACATCTTGTCATTATTACTAATAAAAACCAATTTACTTATTGTGCTTGTTGTGCATTGCATCAATCAATCAATCAATCAACCAATTAGTAATGTTGCTATATTCATCTCTCAAGAGAGAGAGAGAGAGAGAGAGAGAGAGAGAGAGAGACACACAACACACACAAACATCCTCTGTCTGTCTTTACCTGTCCTAATGACGCCCGATTCTCCCCCCGCCTTCTGTCTTCTTCTTCTTCTTCTTCTTCTTCTTCTTCTTCTTCTTCTTCTTCTTCTTCTTCTTCTTCTTCTCCCCGTTTTTATCTCTATTTTTTCTTTACTTTCCTCCACAGATGGCGTTGAAGAGTCTGCTTCCATTTTTTTCTGTGTTCAACCAAAAGGAATAAAGTTTCGTATTGAACTCAACCCTTCAGCTGCAGTCTCTCGCTGGTTAGAAATGAAGTTACATACTACTGTTATTATTATTATCATTATTATCATTATTATTATTATTATTATTATTATTAGTTTCTCTCTCTCTCTCTGTCTCTCTCTCTCTCTCTCTCTCTCTCTCTCTCTCTCATCTCTCTCTCTCTCTCTCTTCTTCTTCTTCTTCTTCTTCTTCATAGTCTTAACGGGGATAACGAAAAGGTCACGATTGGCATATGAGGCGAAGAAGAAGAAGAAGAAGAAGAAGAAGAAGGGAGTTGTTGAAGAAGCAAAGAAGGAAGAAGAAGAAGAAGAAGAAGAAGAAGACCCAAGAGGAGGCGAGAGGGGATTCCCGTGTCAGCTGTGTGACGTCATCACCAGATGGATCTTCTTCTTCCCTCGCGATGAGACGAAGTGATAATCAAGGGTCCTTGACTGAAGTTTGCTGTGCTTTGGCCTGCTTTTGCTTCATGTGTTCATGCTTGCATACATACTTATATACACTACTGTAGGCTTATGTGCATACTCTTGCTTTATTTATTGATGTTCTCCGACTAACATCTGTGCAACGGCAGCAGCAAACCTTTGTGGAAATATGGAGGAGTCTAGACAGACGATTGCAAGGCCTTCACGGGATTTATCGGGATCAGGCACAATAACAAATACCCTATGAAAATCATCTTTTATTCAGCTGAGGAAATCTTTATGGTACATAATGGTGCTTTATCATGTTGAAAACTGGAAGTTTGAACCGAGATTGATTTGAATTTTATGATTTTACTGACTTGGTTGGGAGTATAATGATGCGCAGCATATATTATGGGTCTCTCTCTCTCTCTCTCTCTCTCTCTCTCTCTCTCTCTCTCTCTCTCTCTCTCTCTCTCATTGTCTCAAATAAACCGAACTCTTTCCCAATATGTCGGAAACTACATTCCCTTCTATTTGTACCTTGAGCCTGTTCTGTTGCTGCCTGAAATTTGTCGGTGAGTGTCATTTTTGCGTCTAAAGACACCTGACTAGAGGATGGGCTTACAATTGGCAGTTCCTCCCCGGTGTCGGTGCTGACTGCAGTCTCTGGGAACATTCTGGATAACGTTTTTTTAGCTGCTTCCATGAGGGCAGACTGTGATCCCTGTGAACTCGTTGGTCCTTCAGCAGTAGTAAAATTATCACTCAGTGTTCCAGTCATGCAAATATCTCATTATGAGGCCTACAAGAAGAACTGCACTTCTCCTTCCATTTCATTTATTCTTCTGAGTAAAGAACTTCGAAACTTCTCTGAAAATGGAGAATTCTGCTCATTTAATTCATTCAGTGTCAGTGAAATTATACCGTCAGAAGTTCTCGTAGTACATAGTACATCCTCAGTATTGGCCTCTCTCTCTCTCTCTCTCTCTCTCTCTCTCTCTCTCTCTCTCTCTCTCTCTCTCTCTCTCTCTTTCTCAAAATTTCAAAGAGCTGAAACCGTACCGAATCCAATAAGAACATATTTTGTAAATGAGATGAAAATGACAAATTGCAATATATATAGAATTACCTAATTAACGAAAAGGATATCAGTTTTATTTCATGATGCATATACATATCAATGGGCCTCATGAATAAAACTTCAGCAAATGCTTTTGCTTGGATTTTAAAGCAATTGCTTCAGTTCCCATGAATAAAAACAAAGTAAATGCTTGTGCTACTAGCAAATGCTTAGAGCAGTTGCTTAAGCTTAAGCAAATGCTTCTAAATTATCAGCAATTGCTTCATTTCCAATGAATAAAACATAGCAATTGCTTATGATTCTCAGCAATTGCTTAAAAAAGTTTAAGGCAGCTCACTAGGTGCTTGAAACGCCGGTGAACTGGATCTGATGGCGGCTTTTCTCCAAATTCGTAAAAGGAAAACTTACCGAAATCGCCATAAAGCATTACCCTGCGATTACAGAAAGTTGTACAGGTTCAGTGAAGAAAATGTGGAATGGCTGGCACAACATTTTTTAGGTGAATATGGAGAAACACGTGGAGGTGCTCTCTCTAATAAGGATCGAATGAAAACATTCTTAAGGTATGTGTCAGAGCCAGGCTACCAAAACGGCATAGGAGAGGAGATAGGAATTCATCAAACAAGTGTTAGTAGAGTTATTGGAGATGTTCTCAAGAAAATTGTTGAAAAAGCAAATTTATGGATAAGATTTCCCCGGTCTGAGAATGAAATGAGAAGGGCCCAAGAGAAGTGGTCAGAAAAATATCAGTTTCCATATGCAATTAGGTCAGTTGATTGCACTCATGTGCGCATTCCACAATTTAAACATCGTGGTAATGAATATATAAATAGGAAAGGATTTACAAGCATTAATGTCCAAGCCACTTGCAATGCTGTTGACGGCCTTTGTAGATCTAAATCATTTCGTTCTTCTATATTAAATATAATTCATATAGCGTTTTATTCTGGTAATATTAATTCTATACTAATATTATTATATGTTAATATATTATCGAAGATAATTTGAAAACTGGATTATGTCGATGATATGTTTACTTTTATCAGAAAGAAGGAAAAGTAACTGTCAACTATTTTTTTTTGGCTTTTAACATTTTTTTCTGGATTGATATATCAGTCATATCAAAGACTGGCGCACAACAGTGAATTACATAATGTTGATGCGTGAGCTAGTGAGAGGACTCTAGTTTTCGCTCTTACTAGTGCTACAGTAGTAAAAAAATGACGTCAGTGTTCAAGCAATGATGCAACTGAATCATATAAATATTTGTTGTTCTGCATTATGAAGGACATTATGTTGCTCCGCATCCTATTGTTTAATAATGGGTGACAATTAAATTGAAGTTTATCACTCATAGGCTATAAGTGTTACACAAAGGAAAAATTACGTCTTGAAATTGCACTTTATATAGGTAAAGATGTATCCAGCCTCAAATCGTATTGGCTATACCACACCACGTCCCGCTTACAGTATACATTATTATACGGAGCACTGTTGCAGTGTCCCTTTTAGGTCTAAACTGCGAAGTAAACAAAAACCAAGAAAACACACACACACGCACACACACCGGATGTCTCAACTCTGAAACTCTCTTAGCCAAAGGGGTTATAATACCTAAGGCCCAAAGGATACGAGGTCTAACCACGTGCAGGTAAATTAAGCGTTAGCCAGGTATGTATGTATGTATGTATGTATGTATGTATATATATATATATATATATATATATATATATATATATATATATATATATATATATATATATATATATATATATATAAATATATATAATTACAAGGTGATATAACTATTTCTATTCATATACATTTAGGCAAATATACCGTCGGGAATGGATAAAACACATAAGTCGCACGTGGCTGGTTCTCTAAGCAAAAGCTAGGACTCCATTCAGCAAAAGGTAGCAAACGGTGATAATTATTATTCATATGATTTTAAGCAATTACTTTTTGCCTAAGCATTGGCTACCTTTTGCTACTTGAGCTTTTGCTTTTTCTTACAAGCTTTTGCTTTAAGCAAATGCTTGCTTTTTATTCATCAGGCTCAATATATTTATTCTCATGGTGTAAGGATGTTGAAAGAAACTAAGCACCTGGTTGCAGTTGGACTTGTTCACTGCCGCTCGTCTTGAATCTTGAAATCTCTCTTCCACTTGCTTTTTTTTTAATATGTTATTGAATGTAAATGATACAAAAAATATGAAAGTGAAAATCCCTTTGATTTGAAACCAAATCCCGGGAAACAAAACTGGGCTAAATATGGCCGCCATCCTGGGACAGAAACCCGAGGAACCACTGGTGAGAAGAAGAAAGGATTTGTCTTACTGAGGAAATGAAATGCAATTAACACGATGGACGAATGGAGGATAGATAAATGGCTTGAGAGAGAGGAACAGCGCCGTTTGAAGTGCTTTCTTGGCTCTTATTCGGTAAATAACGTCGCGCATCTTGTGAAAATATGCTGCTGACATTTTTGCTACTGAATAACAAGAAAGGACTTTCATGCTCTGAGATTACTAGTTCGTGTACAGATAATCATTCATAGACAATTGGAGGCTTTGTGCCTCCTCTGAGTGTGGAGTGAGATTTCATTGATTCTATATATATACATATATATATATATATATATATATATATATATATATATATATATATATATATATATATATATATATATATATATATATATATATATATATATATATATATATATATATACATGTGTGTGTGTGAATGATGCACAGAACTTGAAAGGAAAGCAGAGCATGCAAGCAGAGAGTGACACATCCTCAATCAAGGACATTGTAGGCTAATTATCTTATAGTTTGGACCAAAGGGCCATCTAGTGATGACGTCATGTCCACGGCGCCTGAACCCCCGCCTTGCCTCTGGGTTTTCCTTCTCTTGATCATCAGGCAATTTGTTCTGCTTGACAGAGTTGATGACCCTCAGTCATGCAGTTGCTTGCACCATTTTTTTACAGTGTTTGACAGAGAGAGAGAGAGAGAGAGAGAGAGAGAGAGAGGAGAGAGAGAGAGAGAGAGAGAGCTTTGTGGGCCTTAAATCCAGCACTTCTTCTATGAACTCTTCTTCTTCGTTGACCTCTCCCTCAGTGGGAATGACTCCTCGGTCGAAGAAGACCCTCGTTCTCATGGCTGACACATCGCCTCCCACCCCCCCAACCTCCGGGACACCTCCCCCACCCCGAGGGATAGATAACAAGGGCGTCAGTCAATTACTCCTGGGCCGCCCACTCACTGTCGCGTCAGTGCAGTGTGAGACTTGCAAGAGCTCGTGGGTGGGTACGAGGAGGAGCAGCATTCCGTCCCGTGCCCTCAACTCTGGGGGCACAGAGCACGTCTCTCTCTCTCTCTCTCCCTCTCTCTCTCTCTCTCTCTCTCTCTCTCGTCAACTGCACCTCAGGAGACACTCGGCAATATCACAAGTCTGAAGGTTTGTTTTTCCCTCTGGGTGGAGTCACGATGTTTGTCTTCTCTTATGTTGATTGAGATACAAAGTGAGCTTTCCTTTCTGATACCCAGTGAGTAAGCGAGTGAGTGAGTGAGTGAGTGAGTGAGTGAGTGAGTGAGTGAGTGAATGCTTTTCAGGGACGTTAAGGATATTTTATCCTGTTCATTTGCATTCCTTAGTTACAAAGTCGTCGTTCTCAGTTGTCTGTCCGTATTTATTGTTGCTATTTGATTGATGACAGGCCCAGTCGAATGGAAAAGGCTGTCCAAAGGGATAACCAGTGATAATCAGCTGTCAAGACAACTGTGAATTTCCTAAGCTCAAAAACTCTCTCTCTGTCTCTCTCTGTTTATCTGTCTCTCTCTCTCTGTCTGTCTGTCTCTCTCTCTGTCTCTCTGTCTCTCTCTGACTCCCATTTCCCCAACCTCTCTCTCTCTCTCTCTCTCTCTCTCTCTCTCTCTCTCTCTCTCTCTCTCTCTCTCTCCATCCGTTGTTCGAGTGAGTAGATTTTTGTAGCTTTTTATTATTTTTTCATCACGAACAGCTCGGCGGTTATGTTTAAATAATGAGAATCTTTGCAATGGTATGTGATCCAGTTTCTTTTTTTACACATCAGGCGTTTCTTTGCTTCTCTCTCGCACACGTTCAGTGTTTGTCACTAAAATGATGGACTAAGAAGTGAGAAGGAACTCTGAGTGGACTATTTTTTTTATATAACGGTTAAACAGATCAACCATGAAAGCTCAGCTTCAAAGTCTTGTCCTTCATTTAATCTGTTTGACATCTATTTTTGTCCCTTAATGAACACGGTCAGTCTCCTTTCCTGAACACACTTCGGTTCATCCAGTCGCTTTTGCTCTTTCAGGCCCCGAGGAAGCGCGACCTTTTGATGGGAAGTTGGCTCTGATTAAGTTCCAAAGCGGGCTGCTGATGCTCCTCCCATCAAGTGTTCCAGTGACAGCAAGCGAGTCCCCTCAGGCGAGTGAAAATGCTTTGTGTGTATCCGTGTTGTGAAAATCTTCGGTTTTTCTGTGCCAAAGAGAGTCAGTTGTTCTTCCTGTTTGTGCATCAAAAGATTCAACAATAAGAAGAAGAACAACTCTGTCCCCAGCCCCACCACTCCTGGCCAACAACTGCAGGAAGACGAGACGGAAAAGGAGGAGGAAGAGGAGGAAGAATAGGTTAAGGGGGAGAGAGGAGAGGGAGAAGAAGAAAACAAAGAGGTTTTGAAGTGATGAATCTGTTTCTTTTCTCCTTCTGTTGGAAGGGCCTATTTGAGTGTGTTAGTGTCTCTTAATAGAAGCAGAAATAGCTCTCGCTTCTGTGTGTGGAGATACATATATTTATGTATGCACGTGGAAGAATGCTTACATCAATTTAATATCAACATTTTTTTTTTGCAAACGCCTCCAGAATATTCCACCTGTTTCTGCAGCTTTCATCATTTTCTCAATCATTGACAAACACTCGCCATTCAAGACTCCGTTGAAAACTCATTTTTTAATCCTACGACTTTG
>JANJGK010004866.1:15000-20000 GCA_039081455.1 Macrobrachium rosenbergii
AAAAAATAACATAAATAAATAAATAAAAATAAGTAAATAAAAATAAATAAATAAAAATACTTAAAGAAATAAAAATACTTAAATAAATAAATAAATATACTTAAAGAAATAAAAATTCTTAAATAAATAGAAAACTTAAATAAATAAAAATAAATAAACAAAAATAACAAAATAAATAAATAAATACATAAAAATAAATAAATAAAACTAAATAAAAATAAATAAATGAGAAGAAATAAAAAATAAATAAATAAAAATATATAAAAAGATAAATAAAAAATAAAAAGAAAATAAAAAAATAGAAATAAATAAATATATAAATAAAAATAAATAAATAAATACATAAAAATAAATAAATGAATAAGTAAAAATATAAATAAAATAAAAATAAATAAATTAAAAAATAAATAAGAATATATAAATAAATAAATAAAAATAAACAAATAAAAATAGAATAAGAAATAAAGTAAATAAATTAATAAATCAAAATAAATGAAAAAAAACAATAAAAATATCAATAAAAAATAAAAATAAACAAAAATAAGTAATGATAAGTAAAAATAAATAAATAAATGAAAATAAATAAATGAAAATAAATAAAAAAATAAAAAAGTGAAAATAAATAAAAATGCATAAATAAATAAATGAATGAAAATAAATAAATAAATAAAAATAAATTGATGAAAATAAATAAATAAATAAAAATAAATGAATAAAAATAAATAAGTAAAAATAAATAAGTGAAAATAAATGAATAAAAATAAATAAATAAATAAATAAACAAATATATAAAAAATATGAATAAAAAATAAATGAAAATAAATAAATAAATAAATGAATAACAATTAATAAATAAATAAAACTAAATTTATAAAAATAAATAAATAAAAATTAATAAATAAATAAATAAATAAAGATAAATAAATAAAAATAATAAAAATAAAAAAGTAAAAATAAATAAATAAAAATAAGTAAACAAAAAATTAGAAATAAAAGTAAAAATAAATAAAAATAAAAATCAAGTAAAAAATAAATAAAAAAATAAATAGGAATAAAAATAAAAAAAAATAAAAAATAATAAAAATAAGAAAATTAAAAATACAAAAAATAAATACATAAACTAATAAATAACAACAAATAAATAAAATATAAATAAAAAAATAAATAAAAAATAAATAAAATATAAATAAAAATGTAAATAAATAAATAAATAAAAAAGAATAAATATAAAATAAATAAAATAAATAATAAATAAATAAAAAAAAATAAATAAAAATAAATAAATAAAAAATAAATAAAAAATAAATAAAAAATGAATAAATAAAAAAATAAATAAAAAAAATTAATAAAATAAACAAAAAATAAATAAACAAAATTAAATAAATAAAAAATTATTTAAAAATAAATAAAAAATAAAATAAATAAATAAAATAAATAAATAAAATAAATAAATAAAAATAAATACTTAAAAAAATAAATACAAAAATAAATAAAAACGATAAATAAGTGAAAAAATAAATATAAAAAATAAATAAATAAATAAATAAAAAATTAAGCGAAAAAAAATAAATAAATAAAAAAATAGAAAACAAATAAATAAAAAACTAAAAAAAATAATAAAAATAAAAATAAAAATAATTTAATACAAAATAATAAATAAACAAATACAAAATAATAAACAAATCAATAAACAAATAAATAAACAAATAAATAAGTAAACAAATAAACAAATAGATAAAGAAACAAATAAATAAATAAACAAACAAACCAAAAAATAAATAAAAGTAAGAATAAAATAAATAAAAATAAAAAAATAAATATATGAATAAAAAAATAAAAATAAATTAATAAATAAAAATGAATAAATAAATAAGGATAAATAAACAAATAAAAATAAATAATAAAATAAATAAATAAATAAATAAATAAAAATAAACAAATAAACAAATGAATAAATAAAAATAAACAAATAAACAAATATAAAAATATAAAAAAAATAGATAAATAAAATAAATAGGTAATAGAAATAAAACAAAAACAAATAAAAATAAAGAAATGAATAAATAAAGATAAATAAAAATATATAAATAAAAAAAATAAATAAATAAAAATAAAAAAAATAAATAACAAATAAAAATAAATAAATAAAAATAAAAAATAAAAATAAATAAATGAATAAATAAAAAATAAACAAAAAATTAGTAAACAAATAAATACAAATGAACAAAATAAAAAATAAATAAAAAATATAAATAAATGAAAATAAAAAATAAAAATACCTAAATAAATAAATAAAAACAAGTAAATAGATAAAAAATATATAAATAAATAACTTTAATAAATAAATGAAAATAAATATATAAAAATAGATAAATAAAAATAAATAAAGAAAAATTAGTGAATTAATAAAAATAAAAATAAATATATAAATAAAAAAATAAATTTATAAATAAATAAAAACAAATAAATATATATAAATAAGATTAAATTAAGAAAAATAAATAAATAAAAATAAAAAATAAATGAATAAAAATAAAAAAATAACAATAAATAAACAAAGAAATAAAAATGATTAAATAATTAAAAAGAAATAAGAAATAAATAAAATTAAATAAATTAAAAATAAATAATTAAAAATAAACTAATAAATAAAATAAAAAAAATTAAATAAATTAAAAATAAATAATTAAAAATAAATGAATAAATAAAATAAAAAAATTAAATAAATATATAAATTAATAAATAAATAAATAAACAGAAATAAATAAAAAATAAAAATATGTAAATAAATAAAAACTAATAAACAAATAAAAATAAATAAATAAAAATAAATAATAAATACCGGGTAAATGAATAAATAAATAAATAAATAAATAAATAAATAAATAAATAAATAAATAAATAAATAACAGAAACAAATAAAAAATAAAAATAGATAAATAAAAAAATAAATAAATAAACAAAAATAAATAATAAATAAAAATAAATAATAAATACCGGGTAAATAAATAATAATAAATAAATAAATAAAATATATCAATAAATACAAATAAATAAATAAAAATAAAAATAAATAAATATAAATAAACAAATAAAAAAAATAATAATAAATAATAAATAAATAAAAATAAATAAATAATTAAACATCAATAAACATAAATAAATAAACAATAAATAAATAAAACTTATTAAATTAAAAAATCAATGATAAAGAATAATCAATAAATAAAGAAAAAAATGAATTAAAAAATCATTAAATACAAATAATAAATAAACATAAATAATCAATAAAAATAAAAAAAAATAAAATTAAGTAAATAAATAAATAAAAAAATCAATCAATAAATAAAAATAAATAAATAAATCAATAAATAAAAAGAATCAATAAATGAAAAATTAGTAACTAAAAATAAATAAATAAATAAAGAGAATAAATAAATAAATAAACAAAAATAAATAAAAACAAAATAATTAATAAATAGATAAGAAAAAATAAATAAAAATAAATTAATAAATAAGAATAAACAAATAAATAAAAATAGATAAATTGATTAAAAAATTAATAAAATAAAACTAATAATTAAAAAAATTAAATAAATAAACATAAATAAATCAATGAAAGACAAAATAAATAAATAACTTAATAAAAAAATGTTTAAAATAAATAAATAAATAAAACTAAATAAATAAAAATAAATATATAAATAAATAAATATAAAAATAAAAAATAGATAAAATAGAAAATAAATAAAATAAATTAAATTAAATAAATGAAAATAAATAAAAAAATAAAAATATATAAATAAATATATAAATAAAAGAAAATAAATAAAAATAAATAAAAAAATAAGTAAAAATAAATAAATAATAAATAAATAAACAGATAAAAAAATAACTATAAATAAATAAATAAATAAAAATAAATAAATAAGAATGAATAAATAAAAATAAATAAAATTTAATAAATAAAAAGAAATAAATAAAAATAAAAAAATAAATAAAAATAATACATACATAAATAAAAAAATAAAAAAATAAAAATAAATACATAAACACCATTAAATAAATTAATAAACAAAAATTAATAAAAAAATAAATAAAAATAAATTAATAAAAATTAATAAATAAAAGTAAATAAATAATAAAAAAATAAAAATAAATAGAAAGAAACTAATAAACAAATAAAAAATAATTAAACAAATAAACAAATAAATAAATAAATAAAATAATAAATAAACAAATAAAAATTAGTAAAAACTAAATAAATAAAAATAGATAATTAAGTAAATAAATAAATAAAATAAAAATAAATAAATAAAAAGAAAAAATAGAAATAAATAAATAAATAAAAATAAATATAAAAAATAAATAAATAAATCAAAAATAAATAAAAACAAATAAATGAAAATAAATAACTTAAAATAAATAAATAAATAAATAAAAAAATAAATAAATGAAAATAAATAAAAACAAATAGATAAATAAAAACAAATAAATAAAAATAAATAAATAAATGAAAAATAAATAAAAATAAATAAATGAAAAATTTAAAGTAAATAAATATGTAGATAAAAGTAAATAAATATTAAATAAATAAATAAATAAATAAAAATAAATAACAATAAAAATGAGAATAATTAAATAAAAAAATAAATAAAAATAAATAAATATAAATAAAATTGAGTAAAGATAAATAAATAAATAAAAAATAAATAAATAAATAAAAAACCAAAAAATAAAAATAAAATAATAACAATAAATAATTAAATAAAAAACTAGAATAAATAAAAATAAATAAATAAAAATACAACATATAAAATTAAACAAATAAATAAATAAATAAATAAATAAAATAAATAAATAAAAATAAAAAATAAATAAAAATAAAATAAATAAGAATAAAGAAATGAATAAATAAAAAAATGAATACAATAAATAAATAAAAATAAATATGTAAAAATAATGAATAAATAAAATAAGTAAATCAATAAATAAAATTA
>JANJGK010004866.1:25000-27500 GCA_039081455.1 Macrobrachium rosenbergii
AAATAACCAAATAAAAAAAAATAAATAAATAAAATTAGTAAAAGATTTAAATAAAAATAAAAATAAATAAAAAATAAATGATTGAAAAAATAAAAATAAAAATAAATAGAAATAAAAAATTAGGATAAATAAATAAACATAAATATAAAAAGAAATAAATGAAAAATCAAATAAATAAAAATAAATAACTAAATGAAAATAAATAAATAAATAAAAATAAATAGATAAAAATAAATGAATAAATAAAAATAAATAGAAATAACTAATTAAAAAAATTAATGAAAATAAATAAATAAATAAAAATAAATGTCATAAATAATATATAAAAATAAATAAAAATAAATAAATAAATAAATAAATGAAATAAAATAAATAAGAATAAAGAAAATAAATAAATAAATATATAAATATAAAAATTATTAAAAAATAAATAAAATAAATAAAAAAATAAATAGAAATAAAAATAAAATATAAATAAAAATTTAAAATAAATAGATAAATAAATAAATAAAAATAAATAAATAAATTAATAAATCAATAAAAAATAAATAAAATAATAAATAAAAATTAAAAAATCAATAAAAATCTATAAAAATAAATAAATAAAATAATTAATAAATAAATAAAAATAAAGAATAAAAACAACGTAAATTAAAAATGAATAAAATATAAAAAAATAAATTAATAAAAATATAATAAATAAAAAAATAAATAAATAAAATAAATAAATAAAATAAATAAATAAATAAATAAAATTAAATAAAAATAAAAATAAATAAATAAACAAGAGTAAATTAATAAAACAAATAAATAAAAAGAAATGAATAAATGAAAATAAAGAAAAAAATAAAAATAAATAAATAAATATACGAAAATAAATAAATAATAATAAAAAATAAATAAAAATAATGAATAAATAAATAAATAAAAAAATAAATAAAGAAAAATAAATGAATAAATAGAAGTAAACAAATAAATTAATAAATAAATAAATAAATATAAATATATAAATAAAGATAATTAAATAAATAAATAAAAATACAAATAAAAAATATATAAATAAAAATAAAAAATAAATAAAAATAAATAAACAAAGAAAAAATTAAAATAAAATAAAAAACTAAATAAAAATAAAAATAAAAAATTAAAAATAAATAAATTTAAAAAATAGATAAAAAGAACAATAAATAAATAACTAAATAAAAACTAATACATATAAATAATGAATAAAAAGTAAATAAATAAAATTTAAATAAATAAAAAAATAAAAAATAAATGAATAAAAATAAAATCATAAATAAATAAGTAAATAAAAAATAAACAAATAAAAATAAAAATAAAAATAAAAAGAATAAAAATAAATAAATAAAAAAATAAAAATAAATAAATAAATAAAAATAAATAAATAAATAAAAATAAATAAATAAATAAAAATAAATAAATAAAAATAAATATATAAATAAAAATAAACAAATAAAAATAAATAAAGAAATAAATAAAAAATAAATAAATAAAAATAAAAAATAAAAATAAATAAATAAATAAAATTAAATAAATGAAAAAATACATAAATAAAAATAAACAAACAAAAGTAAATAAGTAAATAAATAAAAAATAAATATAAATAAAAAATAATTTTATAAAAATAAATAGAATAAAATAAATAAATAAATAAAAACTAATAATTAAAAATAAAGAGATAAATAAAAATAAATAAATAAAAATATAAACAAATATATAAAAATAAATAAATAAATAAGTAAAAATAGATAAACAAATAAAAATGAATAAAAACAAATAAATTAATAAATAAAAATAAATAAATAAATGAAAAATAAATAAAAATAAATAAATGAAAAATTTAAAGTAAATAAATATGTAGATAAAAGTAAATAAATATTAAATAAATAAATAAATAAATAAAAATAAATAACAATAAAAATGAGAATAATTAAATAAAAAAATAAATAAAAATAAATAAATATAAATAAAATTGAGTAAAGATAAATAAATAAATAAAAAATAAATAAATAAATAAAAAACCAAAAAATAAAAATAAAATAATAACAATAAATAATTAAATAAAAAACTAGAATAAATAAAAATAAATAAATAAAAATACAACATATAAAATTAAACAAATAAATAAATAAATAAATAAATAAAATAAATAAATAAAAATAAAAAATAAATAAAAATAAAATAAATAAGAATAAAGAAATGAATAAATAAAAAAATGAATACAATAAATAAATAAAAATAAATATGTAAAAATAATGAATAAATAAAATAAGTAAATCAATAAATAAAATTAAATTAAAAAATAAGTAAATAAATAAACAAGAATCAATTAATAAAAATAAACAAATAAATGAAAATAAATCAATATATAAAAATAAATAAAAAAGCAATAAATAGAAATAAATAGATATATAAAAATAGATAAATAAAAAGTTAATATAAAAGTATCATTAAATAAATAAAATAAATAAATAAATAA
>JANJGK010004866.1:40000-42500 GCA_039081455.1 Macrobrachium rosenbergii
AATAAATAAATAAATGAAATAAAATAAATAAGAATAAAGAAAATAAATAAATAAATATATAAATATAAAAATTATTAAAAAATAAATAAAATAAATAAAAAAATAAATAGAAATAAAAATAAAATATAAATAAAAATTTAAAATAAATAGATAAATAAATAAATAAAAATAAATAAATAAATTAATAAATCAATAAAAAATAAATAAAATAATAAATAAAAATTAAAAAATCAATAAAAATCTATAAAAATAAATAAATAAAATAATTAATAAATAAATAAAAATAAAGAATAAAAACAACGTAAATTAAAAATGAATAAAATATAAAAAAATAAATTAATAAAAATATAATAAATAAAAAAAATAAATAAATAAAATAAATAAATAAAATAAATAAATAAATAAATAAAATTAAATAAAAATAAAAATAAATAAATAAACAAGAGTAAATTAATAAAACAAATAAATAAAAAGAAATGAATAAATGAAAATAAAGAAAAAAATAAAAATAAAAATAAATAAATAAATATACGAAAATAAATAAATAATAATAAAAAATAAATAAAAATAATGAATAAATAAATAAATAAAAAAATAAATAAAGAAAAATAAATGAATAAATAGAAGTAAACAAATAAATTAATAAATAAATAAATAAATATAAATATATAAATAAAGATAATTAAATAAATAAATAAAAATACAAATAAAAAATATATAAATAAAAATAAAAAATAAATAAAAATAAATAAACAAAGAAAAAATTAAAATAAAATAAAAAACTAAATAAAAATAAAAATAAAAAATTAAAAATAAATAAATTTAAAAAATAGATAAAAAGAACAATAAATAAATAACTAAATAAAAACTAATACATATAAATAATGAATAAAAAGTAAATAAATAAAATTTAAATAAATAAAAAAATAAAAAATAAATGAATAAAAATAAAATCATAAATAAATAAGTAAATAAAAAATAAACAAATAAAAATAAAAATAAAAATAAAAAGAATAAAAATAAATAAATAAAAAAATAAAAATAAATAAATAAATAAAAATAAATAAATAAATAAAAATAAATAAATAAATAAAAATAAATAAATAAAAATAAATATATAAATAAAAATAAACAAATAAAAATAAATAAAGAAATAAATAAAAAATAAATAAATAAAAATAAAAAATAAAAATAAATAAATAAATAAAATTAAATAAATGAAAAAATACATAAATAAAAATAAACAAACAAAAGTAAATAAGTAAATAAATAAAAAATAAATATAAATAAAAAATAATTTTATAAAAATAAATAGAATAAAATAAATAAATAAATAAAAACTAATAATTAAAAATAAAGAGATAAATAAAAATAAATAAATAAAAATATAAACAAATATATAAAAATAAATAAATAAATAAGTAAAAATAGATAAACAAATAAAAATGAATAAAAACAAATAAATTAATAAATAAAAATAAATAAATAAATATATAAATAAAAATTAAATAAAATAAAAATAAAAATAAATAAATAAATAAACAAATAAAAATAAGTAAATAAAAATAAACAAATATGTAAATAACATTAAGTAAATAAAAATAAATAAATAAATAAAAATAAATAAATAAAATTAATAAATAAAATAAATAATTATAAATAGAAATGAATAAAAATAAATAAATAAAAATAAATAAATAAAAATATATAAATAAAAAATCAATAAAACTAGAATAAATAAAAATAAAAATAAATAAATATGTAAATAAAAAATAAAAATAAATAGAATAAATAAAAATAAATAAATAAAAAAAAAATAAAAAAATAAATAAAAATAAATAATAAATAAAAAAATAAAAATAAATAAATAAAAATCAATAAATATAATTAAATCAATAAATAAATATATATATATATATATATATATATATATATATATATATATATATATATATATATATATATATATATATATATATATATATATATATATATATATATATATATATATATATATATATATATATATATATATATATAATAAAAATTAATAAATAAATAATAAATAAGCAAAAATAAATGAATAAAAATAAGTAAAAAACAAAAATAAATAAATCAATAACCCTATATAAAAAACAAATAAATAAAAAAATAAATAAATAAAAATAAATAAATAAATAACCATAAATAAAAAACAAATAAATAAACATAAATATATAAATTAAAATAAATAAATAAATAAAAAATCAATAATAAATAATAAATAAAAATTTAAAAATCAATAAGAATAAATAAACAAATTTAAATAAATACAAGAATAAATAAATAAAAATGAATAAATGAAAACAAATCATTAAATAAAAATAATAAATAAAAATTTAAAAATCAATAAGAATAAAAAAAAAAATTTAAATAAATAAAAGAATAATTAAATAAAAAATCAATCAATAAATAAAAATAAATTAATAAATCAATAAATATAAATAAAAAAATAAAAAAA
>JANJGK010004866.1:45000-47500 GCA_039081455.1 Macrobrachium rosenbergii
ATTTATTTATTTATTTATTTATTTATTTATTTATTTATTTATTTATTTATTTATTTATTTATTTATTTATTTATTTATTTATTTATTTATTTATTTAGTTATTTATTTATTTATTTAGTTATTTATTTATTTATTTATTTATGCATTTATTTAGTTATTTATTCATTTAGTTTAGTTATTTATTTTTTTAAATTTTTTTTGTTTATTAATTTTTTATGTATTCATTTTATTATTTTTTGTTTTGTTTATTTAGTTTATTTTATTTTATTTTTATCTTATTTATTTATTTTATATATTTATTTCTTTTTTATTTTTATTTATTCTAATATTTATTTTTTTATTTATTTATTTATTTAATTTTTAGTTTATTTATTTTATTTATTTTATATTACTTATTTATTATATTTCATTTTATTAATTTATTTTATTTGATTTTATTAATTTATTTTATTTAGTTATTTTATTTAGTTATTTTATTTATTTATTTATTCATTTATTTATTTATTTATTTTATTTATTTGTTTATTTATTTTATTTATGTATTTATTTACTTTATTATTTTATTTTATTTATTTTATTTATTCATTTATTTATTTTAACTATTTTATTTATTTATATTAATTTTATTTATTTATGTATTTTATTTATATATTTTTCATTTATTTTATGTATTTTATTTATTGTAATTTTTTATTTATTTTATTTTATTTATTTTTATTTTATTATATTTCTTTATTGTATTTGATTTGTTTTATTTATTGCATTTATTTATTTTATTTATGTATTTATTTGTTATTTTATTTTATTTACTTTATTTTATTTATTTGTTCATTTATCTGTGTTATTAATTTATTTCATTTTATTTATTTAATTTATTTTTATTTATTTATTTCATTTTATTTATTCTATTTACTTTATTTATTTTATTTATTTATTTATTTTATTCTCTATTTTTATTTTATTTATTTATTTTATTTTATTTATCTATTTGATTATTTGTTTTATTTTATTTTATTTATTTTATTTATTTATTTTATTTTATTTATAGATTATTTGATTTATTTATTTATTTATTTATTTATTTATTTATTTATTTATTTATTTTATTTTTATTGTAAATATTTGTTAATTTCTTTATTATTTTATTTTTTATCATTTAAATTATTTTTATTTATTTTATTTTATTTGTTTTATTTCTTTATTTTATTTATTTTTTGTTTTATGTGTTTATTTTGTTTCTATTTTATCTGTTTATTTTATTTATTTTATTTTTATATATTTTATTTACTTATTTACTTCTTAATTTATTTTCCTTATTTATTTAATTTTTATTTATTTTATTTTGTTTTAGTTTATTTATTTGTATTTTATTTTATTCATTGTATTTGTTTATTTTATTTATTTATTTTATTTATTTATTTTATTTCTTTATTTTATTTATTTGTTCATTTTTTTATTTTATTTTTTATTTTATTTTGTTTATTTATTGTATTTTACTTATTTATTATATTTATTTTATGTAGTTATTTATTTTCTTTTTGTTTTTATTTTTTTATTTATTTTATTTATTTACTTTATTTTATTTATTTTACTTATTTAATTTTATTTATTTATCTTATCTAATTTTATTTACTTATTTTATTTTACTTATTTTATTTATTAAAATTTAATTTTATTTATTTATGTATTATTTTATTTTATTTTATTTTATTTTTAGTTATCTTATTTATAGAGTTATTTATTTAATTTTATTTATTTATTTTATTGATGATTTTATTTATTTATTTTATTTTTATTTTATTTTATCTATCTATTTTATTTTGTTTATTTTATATTTGTTTATTTTGTTATATTTATTTCATTAATTAATTTATTTTTATTTATTTATTTATTTGTTAATTTATTGATTTTATTCATTTTATGTATTTTCATTTTTTTAATTTATGTTATTTGTTTTATTAATTGTATTTTATTTATTGTATTTTTTTATGCATTTATTTATTTTACCTATTTATTTTATTTATTTATTTACTTATTTTATGTATTTATTTATTTTTCTATTTTATTTTTGTATTTATTTAGTTTATTTTGTTTATGTAATTATTTAGTTTATTTTACTTATTTATTTTATTTTATCTTTTTTATTTTATTTATGTATTTTATTTTATTTATTTAATTATTTTTTATTTATTTTTATTTATTTATTTTATTTTATTTATTTTATTTTATTTACTGGTTTTATTTATGTATTTATTTTATTGTTTATTTATTTAATTTATTTATTTATTTTATTCATTTATCTATTAAAATTATTTATTTGATTTGATCTTATTTTTATTTTATTTGTGTATTTTATTTTATTTATTTTATTTTATTTATTTATTTATTTATTTTATTTTTATTTTTATTTTTATTTATTTATTTTATTTACTTATTTTATTTTATTTTTTTTTATTTTAATTTGATTTTATTAATATATTTTATTTTAGTTATTTTATTG
>JANJGK010004866.1:50000-54751 GCA_039081455.1 Macrobrachium rosenbergii
ATTTTATTTTATTGCATTTATTTTATTTTATTAATTTTATTTTATCTTATTTATTTGATATATTTGATTTTTTTTTTGTTTTATTTATTATATTTGGTGACTGCTCTGAAACAGAGACCCCTGTTTAATTGTATTTTTATTTATTTATTTATATGTTTTAAATCCAACTGCTCTGGAATTGAGACTCCTTGTTTGTTTATATATTTGTTTATTGGTTATTTATTTATTTATTCATTTATTTATGTATTTTGAATCTACTACGTTTCGTATCTTGAACTACTTGAGTGAACAGATGATACCAAGAACTCCAACCTGATGAGGCTCCATAACATCAGCAGCAGCAGCAGCAGCAGCAAAAGTAATAAGAAGAAGAAGAGCAGCAGCTTCAGTATTTGTTATTATCTCATACTTTCAGTTTTCATTCCACTTAAGGGATTGACTTTTTAGCCCCTCTATCTTTCTTTTTCGGTTCAATTTCCGGAAATCACGAAATTAGAATTTTTCTCTTATTTTGTCTTTTGTATCTTATTTTGTATTTTTATCTTATTTTTAATTTTTCTCCTATTTTTTTTATTTTCTCTTAATATTTATGTTTTTCTTTTATTTTATTTTCCTAATATTTTTCATTCTTTTTTTATTCTCCTCTTATTTTTAAATTTTTTTTATCTTAATTGTAATTTTCCCTCAGTTTACATTTTTTATTTATTATTCTTAAATTTAATCTTATTTCTAAATTTTCTGAGGTTTAATTTATCACAGTGTAATTTTTTATTGTTATTTTCTGCTTATTTTTTTCCTTATTTTTATTATTTCTTTTAGTTTTTCTCATATTTTTAATTTTCTTTTTTCATTGTTCTCTTATTTTTTTTATTTTCCTATTTGTTAATTTTTCTTATTTTTTCTCTTTTGATTTATCTCTTATTTTTTTCTTATTTTTCTCCATTTTTTTGTTTTTCCTATTTTCAATATTCTATTTTGATTTTTCTCCTATTTTTTTTTCTCTTATTCTTAATTTTTCTATTGTTTATAAAACTCGTTTCCTAATTTTGGTGCCTCATTGATGGCCAAGAGGACGGCGTCCAGAATAACGGCTCTTTGGTTAATTGTCTGCCGCTGGTGTCATCGAGCGATGCTCTTTTCTTCCCCTTTTTGAAATACGACAAAGTGGGAGGAATTATAATGATTGCGGATTGGGGAGGGGGAGGGGGAGGGGAAGGTGTTGTGTTGTTATTATTGAGAGAGAGAGAGAGAGAGAGAGAGAGAGAGAGAGAGAGAGAGAGATCGAAGACTTTTGTTGCATTCAGTGCATGAATAGATATGACGACTGTGAACAATGCAGAATCTTTTTATTCGATGCATGTGAAGGAAAACTCAGTGCTGAACAATTCTTATATAATATATATATATATATATATATATATATATATATATATATATATATATATATATATATATATATATATATATATATATATATATATATATATATATATATATATATATATATATATATATATATATATATATATATATATATATATATATATATATATATATATATATATATATATATATATATATATATATATATATATATATATATATATATATATATATATATATATATATATTATAAATTTGTATATCATCTGGCTTGTATTGAGAACGCCGAGTTGCGTTCAGACGCTGCTTTCGTTCAACTCTTTTCAGTTAGGGAGTAGACGTTGTACAACCGTTTTGAGTTACAGAGAAGAAAAACGATTTTATTTTTTTATTTTTTTTTATTTTTGGTGTGTTGATGGAATGTCAGGTCATGTTTGTGCTCCTTTCAGTCAGGAAAGTGGGTTCAGCTGAAAACCTCCACATGCTAGACTGTAGTCCAGTGGTTTTTTTTTTTTTTTTTTTGAGAGTTTAGAGTGGAGCGAAAGAACCAATCAGCTGAAAGTCCTCGAGATTTATAGAAGAGTTTGAGTCCTTTATCTGAGGTTGCTGTAGAGAATGAATGGTTTGTTTTGATGTGTTTTACAAAAGTAAAAGTGTTTTTTGTATTTATATGTAAGCATGTAAATTGACAGTCTGCAAAAGTACATAAACCGAAAGTATTTCCATGTTACTCAACTCTGATTGAGAGCTGAAGAGGGACTGACTTTTTTTTTCTTTTTAATATTCGTATTTACTTTTCCAGTTTCCCTCTTAAAAGTTTGAGGAAAAATCCACAGCTATTATTATTATTATTATTATTATTATTATTATTATTATTATTATTATTATTATTATTATTATTATTATTATTATTATTATTATTATCCTTTGTTTTGCAAAACACCACGTGAAGAATATTTCATACAAAAGAAGTCTTCACGAGAGAGAGAGAGAGAGAGAGAGAGAGAGAGAGAGAGAGAGAAGCTTGTTTACATTATCCCAGATCTAAAGATTATTTTGGTAAATCCTTGTCTACTTTCTTTCATCCTGTAGGACCCGAATGATAGTAAGAAGTATTGATTATTTTCCTGCCTTTCACTTCCAGTCGTAGCAAAATGAAAACGCTGTCATTGCTATTATATATATATATATATATATATATATATATATATATATATATATATATATATATATATATATATATATATATATATATATATTTATATATATATATATATATATATATATATATATATATATATATATATATATATATATATATATATAAAATGTAACGTAACACTAAGAATGTTTCTCTGCCCATTTTGAATATTTTGAAATACCTATTGTTTTGGTTCATTTAATATTAAGTGTTTAATTTTTTGAAAATGCCAATATAAGAGTAACGGAGTTGTGTTTCCTTATTGAGATATAATTTGAATCTTTCATCTTGTTCTCAAGAGGGATAGTGTTCCCAATATCTATGGTTTAGGTTCCATGAATATTAAGTTTTTTCATTTGTTGAAAATGACTGTATAATAGTAAATGGGTCATATTTCGGCAGGCATTTCTAATTTTATTATTATTATTATTATTATTATTATTATTATTATTATTATTATTATTATTATTATTATTATATATATATATATATATATATATATATATATATATATATATATATATATATATATATATATATATATATGTATTCATATATGTATTATATATGTATATATATATATATATATATATATATATATATATATATATATATATATATATATATATATATATATATATATATATATATATATATATATATATTATATATATATATATATATATATATATATATATATATATATATATATATATATATATATATATATATATATTATATATATATATATATATATATATATATATATATATATATATATATATATATATATATATATATATATATATATATATATATATTATATATATATATATATATATATATATATATATATATATATATATATATATATATATATATATATATATATATATATGTATATGTATATATATAGTATATATATGTATGTATATATATATATATATATATATATATATATATATATATATATATATATATATATATATATATATATATATACAATCATGAAGCTACAAATGTCGCTTAATATCGAAATTCATGCTACCTCGGTATATCTCCGTTGGAGAATTGTCGCCGAAGGGGAATTTATATAAGTGATAAATGAATTGGAATCGTGGGGACACGAACCCGCGACGAAAGCCTATTCAGCGACTCCAGTTGACGTAAACCATTGAGCCATTTATCACTTATATAAATTCCCCTTCGGCGACAATTCTCCAACGGAGATATACCGAGGTAGCGTGAATTTCGATATTAAGCGACATTTGTAGCTTCATGATTGTATATAAATCACGGTGTGATAAAAAATTTCATAACAAGAGCTGCGTGTTCCAAACGTACCAATGAACTGTCATGGCGGAGGTGGGTCATTGTCGAGGCTAGTACACTTTCCCCGCTCACGACGGGTAAAAGCAGTACGACATCTCGGCAAGAGACTTATACCTCTCTTGATGGCTCAATGGTTTACGTCAACTGGAGTCGCTGAATAGGCTTTCGTCGCGGGTTCGTGTCCCCACGATTCCAATTCATTTATCACTTATATAAATTCCCCTTCGGCGACAATTCTCCAACGGAGATATACCGAGGTAGCGTGAATTTCGATATTAAGCGACATTTGTAGCTTCATGATTGTATATAAATCACGGTGTGATAAAAATTTCATAACAAGAGCTGCGTGTTCCAAACGTACCAATGAACTGTCATGGCGGAGGTGGGTCATTGTCGAGGCTAGTACACTTTCCCCGCTCACGACGGGTAAAAGCAGTACGACATCTCGGCAAGAGACTTATACCTCTCTTGATGGCTCAATGGTTTACGTCAACTGGAGTCGCTGAATAGGCTTTCGTCGCGGGTTCGTGTCCCCACGATTCCAATTCATTTATCACTTATATAAATTCCCCTTCGGCGACAATTCTCCAACGGAGATATACCGAGGTAGCGTGAATTTCGATATTAAGCGACATTTGTAGCTTCATGATTGTATATAAATCACGGTGTGATAAAAATTTCATAACAAGAGCTGCGTGTTCCAAACGTACCAATGAACTGTCATGGCGGAGGTGGGTCATTGTCGAGGCTAGTACACTTTCCCCGCTCACGACGGGTAAAAGCAGTACGACATCTCGGCAAGAGACTTATACCTCTCTTGATGGCTCAATGGTTT